>JANIJG010017778.1:0-11526 GCA_024611175.1 Megaceryle torquata | reverse complement strand
AAAAAAAAAAAAAAAAAAAAAAAAAAAAAAAAAAAAAAAAAAAAAAAAAAAAAAAAAAAAAAAAAAACAAAAAACAACCCAACCATAGAACAACAACAACAAAAATTTTAAACCACAGTTTAATTGTAAAAGATAATTTTCCATTACTGGTATGTGCAACTTAAAAGGGCACTTCTCTCTTTGGAGGTAACAAGATATTTGTCAGATTTTAAATGAATGCATTATGCATTAAGTAACCTATTTCATAAACTCCATTTTAGTTTTAATAAATTGGCTTCTAATTTAGCAAGATGGAATCTAGAGTAAGTCTCTTTTTCTTTTATTTATTTACTTTTTTTTTTTCTTTTCCGTCTCTGGTACTTAGCTTTAGGATGTTAGATAAGTGCCTTCTGAAAGTGAAAACAGTAAATATGAACTAAATAAGGAACAGCTTGCTCTGGAGTCTGAATTCTTTAGCCTAATGTCGATCCACTGAGTTGCCCCGTTTCTCTCTGCTCAGCTGGACCACGGGTTTACCATCAAGAGATCAGGGTCTTTGGACTACTACCAACAACCAGGAATGTATTGGATAAGGTATGAGATGGTGCAGCGCCAACAGTCAGTGTTTCCATGGCAACGTGCTGGCAGTCTCCATTAACCAGTTCCTTCAGTGGATAAACATGCTTTTTGATTTGTTATCCGGTCCATATGCTGCTTTATCAGTTTCATTTTAATCTTGATTGAGATGCCACACCCCCTCATTCCCTTTCTTCACCCATTCCTCACACCCACATCGCCAGCTTTCTTCTTCATCGCACATGCTCAGTATCAGTTTCCCCTGTAGTTTAAAGGACAGTGTATATAGAAAATCTACCAGATATGCTGAAGAACGCAACCTCCTCCCCTCCCTATTGCTTGTTAAGGCATCTGCTTCCCCTGTGCTCCTGGTTTGAAACACACGGAGCAGCAACAGGCTCTCAGCATATATTTTCCTCTCTTTCCATGCAAAATGTGGAGCTATATACTGTCATTTTAAACCCACTAAACACAATCCTTACCTTAGATTGAGCAATGCATTTATGTAACGCGGGCCTTAGAAACTCTCCCAAATTCAATGAAATACAATGCATTGTATGTGCTGGTAAGCTTGTGTTTCTAACAATGCATTCTTTCTCTTTTCTTTTTAAAACCCTTCTGATACCTATTTATTTTGATTTGTTTGGTTGGTTGTTTTTTTGCCTTTTTTTTTTTTTTTTTTTTTTTTTTTTAATATTGCATGAGTCCTTTGAATATATTTTTCTTCATTATGTAACTGTGCCAGGGTTGTCGTTAGCTGGCTTAACCTGTATGATATAATGGGGGTCTGTGTGGGAGGGGTTATTCTGGAGCAGGGACAAGGAGGGATCCAGGTCTGATAGCCCACACGAGGTCCATGCACCTCCTCAATCAATCTAGAGCTCTGGAATTTCCATCAGGTGGTTATTTGCTGTCTTTTTTCTTTGTTTGTAGTCACAAGACTACATTTTGATAGCTGGAGAAATTTTTTCTAAGTTTCTCAAAACACCTCTAACACTGCATTTAAAGAGTTTAAAAACTCACCTGTAAGGTATTTGGAAAAACTCAGCAAATTAACCTCATTAGCAAAACAGCAGAGATGATCACTGTGTTTCCGGTAAAGTAAAACTCCCACCTTTTTTTTCCACTGAGTGCATGGATCAGCACGGTTTCCATAAAACCTAGCAGTGTCACTGAGGGTTAAGTAGGTTCTGATATGGATGTTCTGGGGAAAAACAAACAAACCCACACACACACGCGCAAAAAACCCCCCCAAAGAACCAACCCACAACAAGAACAAAACCAAACAAAAAAAACCCAAACACAGTAAATAAAAACCCAAAACAAACAAGCAAAAAAGTAATCCTATTTTTCAGGAAAATAGTAGAGAAGTAGTTTCCATTCATCAGCTGAACACTGGCTAGCAAGATTTCAGAAACACTTTCATTCCAAGAATCTGCAGCAATACCTGTAATTCCACCCTGTCACACTTCCGTTGGTTTATAGGCTTATAGACGCCTGCAAGGACATAGCAAAACCTGCTTGGTCTATTTTGTCACTTGGCATAGTGCTTTGCAGGTTCCAGCCCTGCAACACAGCCAAGAGACAGTAGCACAGCATCTGTGATTTTGGTGAAGGGAAGGGAGAGAGAAAAAAAGAAAAGAAAAGGAAAAAGAAAAAGAAAAAGAAAAGAGAAAAGAAAAGATCTTTCCATTCACTGTGCACAATGTTTGGATGTTTTAAAACCCCAGCTTCAGGGGGAGCAGACCACCAGAAACAGGAGCCTCTGATAAAAGCAAGCATCTCCTCAGATTGGCCTTGACTCAGTTTAACTACATAGCCCAGATTTGGAAACAAACCATTTTGAGGAGGTGGGAGAGATCTAATTTTGCAACTTGGTAAATAAATAAACGCTATTAAAAAAAAAAAAAAAAAAAAAGTGGGGGGAGGCCATTTGACTAAAGCAGTAGTAATGGCTGCCATCAGCATACAAAATGATACATCCCTGAATAATAGGCTGGAGCAGATGGGCGATAATCTCTCTTATTCATACATAAACTGCTCTGTTTTCCAGCTGGGGGCAGTAACAACAATGTTTATAATTAGTGCTTTCTAAACAGAGCACCTAGTGTGGAAAGGCAATCTGGGAGAGCAGGGGTCCTAGGTGTAGATGCTTAATTAGGAAGTGCTATAACAGGGGGTACCTCCAAACAAGCACTGCCCTCTATTTGCTCCTCTTTCATCTCCAAGAAACAAGCAACCGCTGGAGAAAACAACATTTTAATCTAAATAAAACCATTTTCATGTAACAAATGTTTACTTTTTAGTAGCACAAATGCAAAGCATATGAAATGTTCATCGGTTTCCATCTATAAAACAGTTAATTTATCACAGGCCCATGAAAATTAACCTGGATTCACAAGTACATAAAAAATGAAAGCAGGTCCCCAGGAAAATGTAATGCTCCCTTTGTTAAACTATTCGACTTCTTTTCTCCACTCCTTTGATCGTATTCATCCCTAATTTCTATCAGTCTTCTAAAATATCTTTTTAGATGGCACTATTTCCTCCTTCAGTCAGACAGAAAAGCCTTTTCCTTTCTCTGCCTAGAAGACTTTCCTATTCAAAGTCCCTCAAAGTCCTAATTTTCTGAACGCTCATTCTGCATCCTGTTCTATTCCTTTTCAGTAGGATCCGTGCAAAAGTGACATGATGACATGACTTTTTTTTTTTTGAGATAGTAAGAAACAGCAAACCTTATGTATAGTAACAGTTGTTGTAGCAAATATGAGATATAATGCCTGGAAAATCTTACACTGTTCCTTAAATATGAAACAGAAAAAACCATGGAGACCAAATCAGTAAATCATTTGGACCCCAAACTGATATATGTTTTAAAAGCAGCCCACCTAATGCTGTCAGGACATCAGCCCTGCAATCAAAAGTGCAGAAAAGGCTGAAGCAGCATAAGCAGATGAGACATGGAGGTTCCAGTTTTACACATGTCCACACACACACAGCAGTCTCTGCTGGTGAAATGTTCTTGTTAACCAGGAAAGCCAGCATTGGTGCAGGCGATTGCCCATGGTGCAATCACATCTCCACCCCAAATTAACAATGTCAATTCAAGCTGAAGGCAGCAGAGATACCATGTTTGGGATTTCTTTATTTGTTCCCCTGTCAGCACATTCTCTGCCAGATCTCTCTGTAAAAGCGTTGAAGCCAATGCATTCTTTTTTTTTTTTTCCTTTTTTTTTCTTTTTTTAATTATTTTCCTCTAGTGGAACTTAGCAACAGTGACCACAAAAAGTCCAAGTGGCTCCTGTATCGTCCTTCAGCAATACCAAAGCTCATAGATTTAGTTTCTTAAAAGGAATTTTAAGATGTACTTAACTGAATCTCTTAACAATTAGTGTGACACTACCTTTTTTGGTTTCCTTGTAACTAAGCCAGAATATTAAGAGTGAAAGTATTTTGAGGCCCAAGTGTTTCAGTGTTCAGATCTTCAAGGTGGTTTACCTGTTCCTCCTAATGGCAACACATTTTGAAGGCAATACTTTGCATAATTTACGAATTGTTTCCTCAGCCCTGAATTTCCATCCTGGTTTTGGTTTATGTCTGAATCTTAATATTATTTTACTCTGTTACTGGCAGAACAGCCTGATTTTTCTGCCTTTTCTGGGCTGATTCAGAATATCAAGGGAGCACCAGTGGTTGTACCTAATGTTAGTATATATAGCGTTATGTGTAAGATTAGTATACAATGTCAGTGTATGTTACTTTCTATATATCCACAAACACTATATAAAAGCTAAAGGAGCAAAATAAAGCCCACAAAAGGTATGGGAAAGTCATTAATGACCTTATCTATGTAATGACAATAGCAAGGAGATGGGTTACATTGGATGCTTAATGAAATTATCAATCCAGTCAATACTGAATCATAACATAGTGGATTTTTAAAATACAGTTCTTATCTTCACATTTTAAAAAGTATCTGAATAGCTCATTCAAAAACTCATACTTACATCCCCTGTGTTATGTTCCTAATTCCCACTACATCTGCTGAGTTACTTACACCTGTCCCAAGTGGATACAATACACTTTCAAGTCAAAAGTTACAGCCAGACGTCTTGACAATGGGACAAGGAAGTTGAGAATCAGGCTTGCTATCTGTCAAGTGCCTTTGTTTAAACCCCTCTGTGAACTGAATATTGGTAAAAAAAAAACAAAAAACAAAAAAAAAAAAACCCAAACCCAAAACAAACAAACAAAAAAAACCCAAACAAAACTTCTAAACTAATTTTAAAATCTCTTCTCCTGCTTTTTGAGTAAGAAAACCACAACTGATTTACAAACTATAAATAAAATTCACCCATGCAAACAACTTGGCACTAAGTTTCTTCCATGTGTAATTGAAACCAGATGAGGAACCGTGTCTCTAAAAAGGGGGGATGTCAAAGAATAAACACAAACTTAAATACAACAATATGAATTCAGCAGTTATATGTGTAGAATACCTGTCTTTGTATTTGCTCACCAATACTGTATAAAGCATACCTCAAATTGATTTGGTTTTCTTTCTTTTTTTACTTTCATGCCAGAAGTTACATGGTGCGCTAAAGCACTGGCCTTTTGTATTTGGAGGTCTGGGTTCAAATCCACTCGATTAATTTGTCCCCTCGATGTGGTCATTTGCACGTCTCCAAATCACCGTGTAACTTGACTTCGTTATAGCTTGCGCCTGAGGGGCTAAAAACAACATCTGTCTTTCACTCCTGGACTGAGGTGTATTGCTAAGTTTGAAGTACTCTCCAAAAAGTGTCTTGAGTCATGAATTAATCACACAAATATATATATAATTATATATATATTTAACCTGAGAAACCCATGGAAAAAAATAAAATTAAAAGAATATCAGACTGAAAGGCTGCCTGGCTGGTGCTATGAGCATTGGTTAATAGTCATTTTTATAGTATAGAAACCTGCTGTTACTTGTCTTAATGTATCAAGAAGCTTAAGGAAATAAGATAAAATGATCTTGGTGCAAACTTTTAAATATGTGCATACATGTACATGTATATAAAAGAAAGCACTGGAAGAAAAATACCAGTGTTTCAATACATGCCCATGTAATTCTACCCACTAAACAAAGCATCACAAAAATTGCAAACAAACTGCAAACATGCTCCCACAGAATGAATGCGAGTGAAGGGAAGGGTTTCTTAGATTAATGCGTGAACAGCTGCATCCCCAGTTCAGTCTCCTGGCTGGTATGAATAATGGATGGGCTAAGAGGCAAAATGCACAATAATGTTCTTTTATTAATGAAATGAATATATATCTATATTTGGTGGCCAGTAGTAAATTAAGACAAGTGAAAAGAAAAACAGTCACTGTTCGCATTCATAAAATGCAGTTACTTCAATCCAATAATTACTGACCTGACAGAAAATATCATGCCACAGCTAAAATAAGGCACTTCCCACTGCAAATCCACAACATATGTATCAAAGCAGTTGTAGTTTTTAAATCTATGTTCATAAACACAGATTTCAATGTTTTCCAAGATGAAAAATGGATTTGCATGGCTCAGGAGTCCTGCAACATAAAGAGGGAGAAATCAGGATGAAGGCACTCCCTATGGCAAAATCCTGGAAGAATGCTAACTGCACCTTAGTATATAGGTGACAGAAACAATGATTTAAAAATAATGATCCGTTACTTCAAATTAAATGCATTTTCAAAAATGGCTTGTTAACCATTTGGTACTGGGTGTCAAGATTACTAAATGTTGATGCAAAATACATTAGTGTTTAATGAAGTGCTTCAGACCCATCAGCACCAAACTATTAGAGGCAACCCACTTATCTACTGCTGGATAAGAAGCTCTACATTTCCCCATATGTATTGTAGGAGGACAGCCACATATTTTAAATAAGAAAGCTATCCTTACATTTCAGTTACCATTACTATCATATAGTGCTTGAAGTTCTCACTCTCTCACCTTGAGCTGGAAAGTAAAATGTCAAAATGTGATAATGGAAATCTGATTTTTTGCAGCCCTGTGAAGCATAAGTGCACTTCAGATCCTCATATCATTTACTGAAATTGTAGCTTAAAGTAGAAATGCCTGGAAATCCATAATGGACTGGTTCATGCACTGGCAAACCACCCAGCTGAATAGTAGATGAAAAAAATACATCTCTTAAACCAAGGCAATGTGTTTAAAAGGCCTTTGTTACAAAACCATAATAATAATGAAAAATCTGATTTGGGGAATATGCCCATGTGAAGAAGAGGGTAGAGGAGGTGAAAGCTGCACTTACAAAACACATGCAGTCAATACTCAAATGTGTCTTACCATCCCCTGCACTCCAAAGCATGAATCTAGCATATCTTCAAATTCTTTAGAGGCAAAGAGTAACCATGACCCCATTAAATGAAATACATCATTTGTACAGAATGCAGAGTGGCAGTACTATCTGGCAGCGTGTTAGACACTGGAAGTGCAAAATGTTGTCGTAACATTGGGTGGAATAAGCCCAGTCTTACAAGTTCTGCAAGGCTTGTGAGTGCTTTGTCTGTGGCCAGAAGTGACCCGTTTTGTGGTTCTGACGTGCTAAACACTAAATGTTAGAATATGACCTGTGTACTTTTGCTTTCAGTAGATAAATGCTCCCTTCTTTGTCACCCTGTGACATTTTTATTCGGTAAGCTGTTTTGGTGAGAAAGGCTGTGAATGTCTCTCAGCCCAGGAGAGTAACCACAATAATGCCCCTGAGTCTACAAGGATGACTTTAAAAAGACAAATTAGACAAAATTCAGGGGTGACTTTAGATAAAAGTGTAAAGGAAAACATCATCTCAAAATATCTCCAAAAGTGTCTGAAGGGTTAGGAAGCTAGAAACATATAGTTCTACAAACTATAGCATAAAGTGCCAGATTAGAAGAGATCATCAATTTTGTTTTCCTTAACAGTTTTTACTCTTGAAGCAGTAAATGCCTTTATACATATTTAAGCAAATACACTTAAACAAAAGCCCCCGAAGCTTCCCCAACAATAGTAGAAAATTAGTATTTTGGGGGTTTAATTTTAAAGAAATATTTAAAAATATGTCCTGATATTTAATTATCTATCTAGTTTTGCAACTTTAGAATTCTGTCCTTTGAAAAAAGCAATATTATAGGCTAATTTTCAAAGCAAATCTTTTATTCAAGAGTATTCTCTTCTGTGTAATTTACCTAATATTAAATGCTTCCAGCTTTTATGTATATATTTACCATTTTCATGTAGCAGGTTTAAAAAATATTTTTTTAATACATGTATTTTTATTTATTCAACCAGAAATGTTTAACTTTCTCAGAGGAGACTATCTGTTACCACATGATGTGACATGGTTTAAACTTTAAATAAATGCTTATTTCCTCTAAGCATAGAAAATCTTTTAAATGGAAATCTGTATTTTATAGAATGGTAATATATGCCATTCTTTTCAATTTTCACACAGAATTATATACTGTATGCAGTATATACACTGTGTACAAAAGATCTAGGTATTCTTCTGTTTCACATTAAAAACTAATCAAAAACTGAATTGGTTCAAGGCTAAGAAATGTAGAAGCGTTGAAGATACTAATTATAGAGCTCTTTACTGAAAGATTAGCAGTAAACAGACAATTCTCAGCAGATTGGAAGTGTTGGATTTTGTAGCAATTGTTATTTAAAATACAGGGATGAATTTATAGAAATTAATTATCTTGCCTCTTTAAAGTGGTGCTACGTAGGTTCTAGATACAAAAATAATAGCTTAGCAATTTAGCCTTACTAAATTATTTTGCTGTAACAGCTCTGTACTCTTGTCCATCTTTCTGTCTCTGTTACATCATTATTGAATGCTGATTGCATTATTTTAGAGCATGGGTTGCTCTAATGCTATTCTGCACCAGTATGATGGATTTAGTTTTCATTTTGTTCTCAAAAATATATTGGCTATAAATACAGCTCTGCTCTCCTGTGAGGCTCACAATACAACTGGTAAATTTTAAAGAGAAATTAGTCATGTATATCTCAAGAGAAAACAACAAATCCTTTGAAGCAGAATAATCTTTGGGATGCATTCTTTTAAATGGAGATTTTCATCCTAGGGATAAATTTTACTGAATAAACCTATTCAGTTCTCAAAGTTGTCTTTGCCTCCAGTGTCATGATCAGATATTTGTTTGCATTTTGGATGTCATTCGCCCTGTTCCTGTTTTACTTTAAATAAATAAATAAAATACGGGCCATGTTTTAAGAAGGCAGCCTTGTTGTAGAAGGCAGTTAACTATGTCTCAAAGTGTTCTTGCTGAATCAAGGCCATCCTGTTGAACTTGTAATTTTACAGCAACTTCAGGGACTTCAGTCTAATACCCTGTAATCAAAATATAGTGAAATGCAGTCCCATGCTTGAAATCATTAGTCAGATTTGGACTGCCCTTACCTGGGTTGCAGTTTCACCTTGTAAATGTTCCAGAAAAGCAGAAAAAAGGACGTGGTTAGAAGTTATGGCCATCTTATTAAGACTTGTATTCTCAATAGCAACATAAACTGATTAAAAAAAAAAAAAAAGGTCGTCAAGTAAACATTCTTCTTTCCCATTCCTAGATACTTTAGGTAGACCTAAAATTAGCAGAGTATTTAATCTGTTTGACCTTGGTTAACAGGAGGAGACAGGGTGGTCAGGCTAAACAGGTCTTTCCATCAGAGCTCTTCTGTGTTCTCCCTAAGAACATCCATTGAGTGACATGAGGAGGTGTCAAAGAGCTGGGCTAGCTCCCTTCGGTGTTTGTTTTTCCTCTCTTGTCTGACAACATCATCACAATCCATCTTTGTTTGCCGATTGCACTGACTTGAACATGGGTGAGTGTGTATCAGCCTTCATTAGGTCAAATCAAAGACAAGCATACATCTCTGCCTTGCCTGTAGAAACAGATTTATACCTTGAAAAGGGTGGGGGGAAGGTCAGTTGGTATTTGGCTTGAAATTTGAATCTATTAAAGGATGAAATTAATAGCATCCAGAAGTAGAACATATGGCATCCATATATATGGTACTGTATCTGCTTGATGATGTCACGCTACCTCTTAAGGTTTGGCAAATGCTCTTTTTAAAGCATTTAGCAATGTTGTGGGCTCAACCTTTCAGACCTGACTGAGACAGAACAGGTTTAATTTGGTCTGAATATTTATTATCCCTGGTATTTGCAGGCCACATAAAAACTCATGGTTTTCATTAGCTTTGCATTTCACACACAGCCTAATTTCATTTATTCTTATTTTATGCCCCTGCCAGACCACCGCTCTTGATAAGGAGAGGCAGGTTTTCCGACGAAGACGCAACCAGGATGTGAGGGGACGATATAAGGCACAACAAGCTCCACCTGAACTCAACTCCGAATCGGAAGACTATTCACCAAGTTCATCCGAGACTGTTCGCTCACCTAACTCACCCTTTTAATAAAACACTTTTACTCAAAAGTCTTGGCTTTAACCCTTTGAGACCCTGAAAATCCTTCAGACCTGTGTGAAGTGGTTACAACTGATCTATCCAGCAGTAAACGCTAGGATGGCAGAACACGAAAGGGTGCTCACAGAATCTTTGTAACAATAATTTCCTAATCGATTAAAATACTTGTTCTCTGTTTAGATTGCAACTTGCTGCTAACATGATCCTCAAAGGGTTAAGGCTATTTTGCTTTTTTATTTAAAGATAGAAGCAGTGAATGTTTTCATCAGTGAAGCTAGGAACTGCAGTATGTAATTTTAGCACATGTTAACCCTCTGAGTAAATGATCAACTTAAATTTTGCCAACCCACATTAGGGCTTTATTCTGGCTTTTTTTGCTTTTATACGCACATGTCTTTTATAGTACCCTGAAGTTCCTTGACTGTTTCTAGCCAAAACAATATCAAATGCACTACTGCTTAAAGGTTACAAATAC
The DNA here is from genome assembly GCA_024611175.1 of Megaceryle torquata. Classification (NCBI taxonomy): domain Eukaryota; kingdom Metazoa; phylum Chordata; class Aves; order Coraciiformes; family Cerylidae; genus Megaceryle; species Megaceryle torquata. The sequence continues at coordinate 1,009 of JANIJG010017778.1, read as the reverse complement.
AGGCTTTTGAAATGAAAATGAAAATGAAATGAAACAAGAAAATGAAACAATTCTAAAATGAAACAATTCTATGAATTCTATGAAAACAATTCAAATGGAGCAAATCTAAAATGGCTTATTTTAAACCTGCATCATACGTCCACAGGAAGTGACTGTTGGAGGATATTATGCAGGCTAAATGGAAAATTCAAGTTTAGGGCAGCCTCATAGTTTACAGAAGGTGGCATGATGTTGGCCACTAAAGTTTGCTTCTATATTGTTTGCTGCTAATGACAATGCAAGTCTTGGAAAAAGGCTTAAGGACACGTTCTGTCATGTAATAGTATGTAATAATCTAGTTGAGAAGTTCCTGGTTCCTTTGCCTTACATGCAGAAATGTGCAGGCATCCTCTCAGCATGACCTAGTTATTCTGGGACAGTCACTTTTAAAGATTAGTATCTATGAGAATTACCCTTAAAATAGCTAGAGTACTTCTAAATTGGGAAAAATACAAATAATTTAATATATATGTAAAGCCTAAGCTGAATTGGTGAAAGTATTGTCTTAGAATGGAGAAACAAAATATGATTCACCAGTTCTATTTGTAATATTTAATAAAATGGGCATTTACACAGAGTATACATATTTCTGGTTTGTTAAAACCTCAAAAAGGCATCATAGCATTTTATTTAACCTTTAACCTACAGCTGGCATCCACAGAAATATTACACTTCAGAGACTTTTGCTTCAGATGTGATAATTTGAAAGAAAAAATTATAAAATTACTTGGAAATTCACTTGAATGAGAAAGGTAACTTCCAAAATCCTATTCTAAAATAAAAACCAACCTTGTGAAATATATTCTTTCTCTTATTACTCATAAAATAATTGCAGTTTACTCCTCTACAGTTAGAATTTTCTTAAATAAATGTGTTTTCCTCTCTGTCTCCTCCTCTTTCTTTCTTTCCTTTCTTTCTTTCTTTCTTTCTTTCTTTCTTTCTTTCTTTCTTTCTTTCTTTCTTTCTTTCT
>JANIJG010017777.1:0-18129 GCA_024611175.1 Megaceryle torquata | reverse complement strand
TTTAAAAATTTAAGGCAAAATAAAAAAAATTTAAATAAAACCAGAAGTAAACCCCATCCCCCTGTAAAATCAAAAATATTACACCAAATACACGGGTTACTTGGTATGATTAAAAAAAAAAAAAAAAAAAAAAAAATTAATTACATCTAGAATTCTTTATTTTGAATTTTTACACTGCTAATACGTGGGCTTGTGAAATCAGGTCTTACTCATATCTCATGTTCTGATTATAGAATCAAAAGTGCTTCCTGCATAACAGAAAATTATGTGCTTCACTGAACTTATTCTCTACCTCCACAGGTGGCATGTAGCTTATTACAGAAAAAATATTTAAAACGGAACAGCAATACAAGTAAGAAATAAAAAGGACTTCTCAAAAAACCTGAAATGTAAATGTCTCCTCTTGGCGAGATGCCCAGCTCCAGTGCGGGCCAGTGGGCGCTGGGGAAAGGAGTCGCGGCCACGAGGGCCGGCCAGGGGCTATTTGGGGCTTTCCGGAGTCGGGAGAGAGGCCCAGGCCGTGCCGGGGCCCGGCGGCGGGTGGGCGGTGTCTGGGGCGGCACGGGCGAAGCAGCACCGCCGGCGGCAGCTCTGAGCGAGGCGTCACCGCCACAGCGGCCACTCGCCGAGACCACCCCCTCGTAAATGAACCCCTTCGGCATCCCTGGGCTCTGTACCCATCAGCTCGGATGCAGCTTCCCAGATGAAGCTCTCCTGGGAACCCGCTGCCACACAGGCAGGGGGCTGCAGGGTGTGCCCACCTTTTACGCCACTGTCAGATGGCAGTGGTGAGCATCTCTGGGAGGCATGCCCACGTAGAGGAGCTCCTCTGCATAGTGATGGAGATCAGGGAGGATGTAAGCAGGTAAAGAACTTGAGAAAGAGATAGATGACTGGAGTCACCCCCTCCCTCTCTAAAACAAATCCACCAGGCAGCCAGAGATCCAGATACAGAGGACTCCCCATCCTCTATTTGAATGGCTGAAGGTGGTGATTTAGAGGACAGGGCTCAATGGCAACAAGTTCCTGTGTGACACAGCAGGCATGTGTCCCCAGTAACTATTCCACCCTTCCAGGTGCCCTTGCAAAATAGGTATGGGGTTATACAGGATGAACGGACAATAACAGGTAAAGGATGTGACTAGAAAACTTCCCACCCTCGTGAGGCCATCAGACTATTAGCCACTTTTGGCTTTTCAGGTGGGGAGCGATGATGTGGCCAAAAGATTCCAAAGACAATTAAGTGGACTTTAGGGCCTTGGGGCAACTGGTTAAGGGATCAGGAATACAAATTGTGTTCTCCTGCATCTCTCCAGTTACAGGGACTGATGAAGGAGTTAACAGGAGGAGTCAGAGGATCAATTCCTGTCTCCAAGCCTGGTGTTATCAGCAGGGCTTTGGGTTATTTGATCATGAGTTGGTATGCACAACACCAGGCCTGCTGGCAACAAATGGGATCCATCTATCTCAGAGGGGGAAAAGGATGTTGGGGCAAGAATTATCAGGGCTCATTGAAAGAGCTTTAAACTAGACTGAAAGGGGGGAGGGAATATAACTGAGACTGCTAGAGAAAAATCAGTGTAACACCCATCTACAAGAAGGGCCAGAAGGAGAATCTGGGAAACTACAGGCCTATCAGTTTGACTTTGGTGCCAGGGAAGCTGATGGAACAAATCATTTTGAGTACCATCACGCGGTACATGCAGGACAATCGGATGATTAGTCCACATGGGTTTATGAAGGGAAGGTCCTGCTTGACTAACCTGATCTCCTTCTACAGCATGGCCAACTGCTTAGTAGACGAGGAGGGGGTTGTGGATGTTGGCTATCTGGACTTTAGGAAAGCCTTTGACACCATCTCCCACAGCGTTCTCCTGGAGAAACTGTCTGCTCATGGCCTGGATGCACATACGCTTTGGTGGGTAACAAACTGGCTGGACAGCCAGGCCCAAAGAGAGGTGGTAAATGGAGTTAAATCCAGTTGGTGGCCAGTCATGCGTGGTGTCCCCCAGCGTTCAGTACTGGGGACAGTTCTGTTTAATACCTTTATCAGTGACCTGGATAAGGGTATTGAGGGCACCCGTAGTAAATTTGCAGATGACACCAAGCTGAGTTGAAGTGTCGATCTGCTTAAGGGCAGGGAGGCCCTGCAGAGGGTTCTACACAGACTAGCTCAATGAGTTAAGGCCAGCTGTATGAGTTTCAATAAGGCCAAATGACAGGTGCTGCACTTTGGCCACAACGAGCCCCAGCAGCTACAGGCTTTGGAAGGAGTGGCTGGAAAGATGCTTGGCAGAGAGGTACCTGGGGGTCTTGATTAATAGCAGGCTGAACATGAGCCAGCAGTGTGCCCAGGTGGCATCCTGGCGTGTATCAAAAATAGTGTGGCCAGTAGGACCAGATAAGTGATTGTCCCTCTCTATGCAGCACTGATGAGGCTGCATCTTGAGTACTGGCTTCAGTTTTGGGCCCCTCACTACAAGGACACTGAGGTACTACAGCATGTCCAAAGAAGGGCAGCAAAGCTGGTGAAGGGTCTAGAGCACATGTCTTATGAGGAGTGGCTGAGAGAATTGGGATTGTTTAGTTTGGAGAAAAGGAGGCTTAGGGGAGACCTTACTGCTGTCTACAGGTGCCTGAAACAAAGTTTTACAGAGGGGGGGCTCACTCTGTTTAATCAAGGAAGAAGTGACAGGACAAGAGGAAATGGCCTCAAGTTGGGCCAAGGGAAGTTTACATTGTATATTACGAAGAATTTCTTTACTGAAAGGGTTATCAGGCATTGGAATAGCCTGCCCAGGGCAGTGGTGGAGTTCCCATCCCTGTAAATATCTGTCATGTAGATGTAGTGCTGAGGGATATGGTTTAGTCAAGTTCTTGTTAGAGTTAGGTTAATGATTGAACTCTATGATTTTAAAGGTCTTTTCCAATCTAGGCAATTGTGTGATTCTGTAAGATTTCTGAAGATTGGAAGTAAGTTTGTTCCGATCTAGGTTGTTCTAATGAGCAATGATCTGGGGGGAGACATACCTTCTTAATTCTCATCTGAAGTCTAGATTTCTAATAGTTCTTCAAATCCTGAAGCTCCAGAAAGACAGCTAGAAGGATTTTCAAAATTATGAATAAATACTCCCATCTATAAGCTTTAGAAAATACGAATCTTTAGAAATCTATGTGCTTTGTAGATATAGCCATTTAGAATCAGAAAAACTATGGACATGATTCTGTATATCTGACATTTTACATAAGCCAGTTAAAGATTCACAGTTGTCCTATAAATACTGGCCAGAGATAACTTCCTCAGAGCTATTACATGGAATTTACCTTGTTGTCACAGGAAGGAAGCTTTTGTACTGCAGAAAATGTATTTATGTTGGGAACCATGCTAAAACTCCCAGATTTTGGCAAATTTACTTCCATTCAGAGATGGCTGTAGGTTTGTCAAAAAACTACAAAATTTCTCAGAGTAGGTGTTTTCCTGGGATGGTCCAATCACAATTGTGATTTGAGCATTGCACAGATGCCTTTTTCAAGTCTTTCCACTTTCTCTGGTTGCTAACTTCCATCATAAGCTCTGTATCTGAGAAGAAAAGGTTGATATATTGATCCAATTCTAACTCCCACCTTAGTGGGCAAGAGCTGGTGTTGGCATAGCCAAATGCTATGGTGGGAAGCAGGCAGCCAGCAAAGCTCCAAAGGATGACACAAAATTATCTTGTGTTCCAGCACTTTTCACAGCCTTCACCCACTTTGCAGGACCTGGGGCATGTTTCTCCTTTCCCACTTATTCTCACACATACCTACCAGGGTTCTCTTAGGTAAATGGAGTCACACAAACTCATTCTATGGAAATTTGGCATATACCTCAGGGACATATTTCTATCTAGAGATAGAAATATGGGCCACTGAGTCATTCCACAGTGCCTACTAAATCAGAGACGGAGTTGGCTGTCTCAAATTGTTTAACATATCTTCATTTGTTGCAAAACCCACTATGCAATATACAGGGAGAGGATGAAGCCCTCTTTAACTTCTCCAATTCAGTAGAAAGATGTTACATGTTTACACAGGTAAAAAGTGTGGACCCACTTATGCATTTAAATATTTCAGTCACAAAAATACAAATTATTATCTCTGATTATCTACTTTTCAGAAAAGAATATACCAAGTCTGGAGGCCCTATAATAATTTTTTTAGAACACTTATAACATGTAACAGAAATTACACTTTGAGGAACAATTTTATTAAACATTATTGAACAACATTATTAAACTATCTCGAATTTAATAATTTCTCCTTAAAAAAAAAAATCCATCTTAATGGAATACTTGTGTGTGGTTTACAGACGATTCTGCTGCTAGATTCACAAGCCAGCATGTACTCTGTAGTGGTTTATAAATATGTAAGGACAACATGGAAAAGAATTCTAATCTATAATGCCATTCCAAATAGATGATTGACAAACAAGGCATTCATTATTAGAATAGGCGATAGTATTAGATTGGAAAGTAATAACTGCATAATAAATTCAATCTGATTTACATAGCTTACATTTATCCATCATAGTGGCATGAACAGACCTTTTGATTATCAGTTCAGGGTACATATGAGAAATAAACTCAGAAAAAATCAGACAAAAAGAAGCTCCTACAATTTTGAACTGTTCCAAAGCTATCATAATATGTACAAGCAGATTTCACACACATTCTAGCCAGCAAGGCTGGAAGATGATCTCTTTCAGAAGTAGGTTGAAAGAGAGGTAGATAGGTGAGTTATAATCATTAGGATGACTGAAGTGAAAGTTTTTGGGGTTTTATCTCTGTACAGGGTCTGGCTGGGATGAGGTTACAAATTTAACCTACTTCATAACAGCCAGTATGGCATTGTGCTCCACAACTGTGGCTAAACAGTGTTAACAAACTAGTGTTTTGGCTGCTGTTGAAGAGGGTTTGCATGACATCAAGGCTCTCTCTCCACGTACACTCCACTCCCCAGTGGCAGTGGGCTGGGGTGGACAAAAACTGGGGAGTGACCATAACCAAGACAACTGTCCCAAGCTGACAAAAAGGATGTTCCATATCAAATGATGTCATGCTCAGCAATAAAAGTTCAGTGAAAGGAGGTGGAAGGAGGGACATTTGTGGTTATGGCATTTGTCTTTCTAAGTAACCATGAGGCATGCTGAAGCTCTCTTTCCCAGGAAATGGCTGCACATCTGCCTGGTGATGTGAAATAGTGAATGAATGGTTAGTGATTTTTTGTTTTGCTTGTGCACAGAATTTTGCTTTCCTTATTAAACTGTCAGGATCTCAGTACATGAGTCTTTTTGCCATCCTTACATCTCTCAGGAGAGGGAAGTCAGCAAAAGTCAGTTTCTATCCACTACAGTCTCCAAACAACCTTCAGTTTTATACTGCACTGATTTCCTCTGGGAAAACCTTCTAAACTACCAGTTGCTAACACTGATAGTTTGTTGGGTTTTTTTTTTTTGATGACTGAAGACAAAATTCAAAAGAAAAACTAGACAAATGGAAATGATCTCTCTTAGAATTAGACTTGATTAGAAAGTAATTGCCACAGAAATCAGAATAGGCAGAAGAAAATATGTACTTTAAGGCTCATCCAAAAGTTTGTCACTACAATAGAGCAGAATTCCTCTTCCCAAGGAGGGAATGTGTCATCTTGTAAAAAGCCTTAATCATTCTAATACTATCTACTTCCCATTTTTCCTTTCCAGAGCTATTCCTGACAGCCTGTCTAAGGCTCTGACCTATGATGGACTCATATTCTGTTATGGCCATTAGTGCAAATTTAAAGTGGTTCGTACCAAATAATCTCAACTAATGACTCCATATCCTTACTTGCCTGTTAAACTTATACCCTGGGGATATAATTTGCAACTTTAATGTCACGAACTAGGAGAGAGGAACACATATACTGGCAAAGATGCATGAATGGGTTAATATCGGTTCTCAAAGTTCTCTGCAGAAAAATATTTCTGAAAAATGTATCTGTTCACCTTGGAAGAGCAGGAAACAATTATTTCTGATAACTATAAGGAATTGAATAAATGTGCAATTTGTTCTACTGTTTGCATTAGGGATATATATATGCATCTGGACCTAGGTTGATACTCAAGAAAGCAGATGGAAGAGGTCTTCATCATGTCTTAAATGCTTTTTTTATCAGGCTGCACAAGGGTCTGGGTACTATAGGACTTCTCCCTGCTTTTGTAATGACAAACATAATTCTTACTACAAACAGATGTCATGTTTAAAATTTAAATAAGAAAATAAATGTATCTTGCAACATGCTGTAAAGAAAATCACCTTACATCCTTCCTTCCACTGTTCTGTTTCTAATTTTAAGCTCCTCTGTTGTGTAGTTTAGGCTACACTGAAACACAAACAAAATCCTTTAAGCCCAGGAAAAAAACCTACCACTACTGCTAAGCTATTAGACAAGAATAAGTAATTTAATTTATGTATTCTTTGAATATATTGATCCAAGTAAAACACTTGCTGGCTTAATCTATTGTTTATAAATTATGTCTTTAACCTTATTGTTCAAAATCTGATTTTCTTGCTCTTGAAACATTAGACAATATGCTGATAGTCGCTCACAGTCCAGTTGATAATACCTGGGGTCTGAGAATATGATTTTTTTTTTTTTTTGGTAGCTTGTTGATTTATTATATATGCAACTTTCTTTGGCAAGGTTAGTATCTAACAGTAATATTTTGTATCAGAAGCATTCAACTGTGTTTAAAAATTGAACATCAGAATAGGTTTTTTCTGCTTGCCTCATTCTCAGGCTTTTATGACCACATACTATTTGACACTTCACAATATAAACGTTCATGAATATAAATGAAACCAACATACATAATACTAAATACATCAAACACTGGACTGCTGTAATACAGGAGGTAGAATGAAGCTCTTATTATTGAGAGACTGCAAATGTACAGTACCTGATGGGTTGCAAGCCTTTTGCATCAGGGAACATGCATGTACCAGGGCAAGAAGATTTGTCTAGTTGTGTTTGCTATATAGATGTGAAGAGACACATGCATTATGAAAATATGCTGGTTTTTAAATACATCTCTCGTGGCCTTTTCTCAGGAGACAGTTTTATCATGTGCTTATGTCCCTCTAGATTTTATCAGAAGGTTGAAGCCCATCCTGTTCTCCCTCTGCCTCTCTGTTTCATCTCAGATGGTATATATATATACTATACTGACCAGTCTGCTGACGTAATCTAATAGCACAATTTCTCTCAGTATCTCAGTTCTCCTTGTACACTTTCCTGCATTAGATGTATATTGTTTCATTTTCTTTGTAAAATCCATATTACTTCCAGACAGTTTCTAAATGACTACTACAGTGTTTCAGTAAGAAAATATCTTAAGAGTGGAGGTATTGTTATTACTAATGGACATACAGTCATAAATCTCAAATAAGAACCTGATATGATTGACACTGAGCTGCTAGAAAAGAAGTAAGCATCTGTATAAATAGGTGGTTTTGATTTCTGACTACATAGTGCACACAGTTGGAGGATAATGTTATTCTTATAACAAAGGTAAACAATATATCTCATGCCTGTTAAACTACAACATATTTTTTTTTATTTTTATTTTTAAAAAATATTTATCTATTCATAACAAATGGTAAGTCAATGATGTTTATTAGGTAATGTAATAGAACTATATTAGTACAAATATCAAGAAAACATCCTTGGATATTGTTGGAATTTCTTTTTTCTTTGACATTTCATTCATGGCAATAAAAAGGAATATTTTAAAATAATTCCTTTTCACTATGCAATACATAGAAACATAGTAACATATTTGCATTTTGTTTTTTACTCAGTGAAAAATGTCAAGGGTTTAGAAATGTTTCATTCACTTTTTTTGCGTGCTTGTGTGTGCATCTAGTGAACTCCACAGTGTTTTGAAAACAGCTGCCATTTGCCTGGATTCTGTGATAATAAGGAGACCAGAAACTTGTCTACACTTTCCATTGCTCCTTACAGTCCCCTTTCTAAAGACAAGTAGCACATGAAGCCTGGGAGCTCTGGCTCTTTCAAGACACTTTGACTTTGCCAGAGTTTTCTAGGTAGTAGACGTGGGCACAATACAAATCTAATGAAGGTATGTGCTCTATTGGAACAGCATTCTGTGATTCTTTTTTTTTTATATAACATAAATCTGTGGGTAACTATGCTCTTTTTACCAAATGCTATCAAATATACACCTGCATTTCAAATAAGAATACTACTTATTTTACCATATATAGATTAATAGCATAAATCATCAGAAGCTTCACCAGAGCCTGCTAACCAGACTCATACATCCGTTCACAACAAAGGTATAAGATACAATACTTAAATGATCATTATTTTCATAATGTCATACATGGTTTAGGTAAATATTATTTACAGACTGATGATATCAGCTTCAGCTGAGAACAGCAGTGCATTTGAGTCTCTGGGAATCTGCATGTTGCTGACTAATTAGATAATTACTAATAGTTTTACAAACTTGAGTATTTTGAAAATTCTAAAGGTGGAACATAAGTTCTAAGATAAGAATAAAACATAAAGGATATTTCCTTAAAGGCATACACGATAATAAGAAATTCTGCAGAACAGAGTAATTTCCGTAAAATAAATACAAAGTCACAGAAAACTCCTCTAGAGGAATCAGAATGCTTTTGTGCATAATTATTCCCTGACAGAGTTGAATTACTAACTTTGTACAGCGTGGGGACAATAATAAAGTAGTAGATTGAAATTGTGGATCTGATTTAATAACATATTTTGATACTAATGCTACATACTAAGGAGTTTTCAGAGATTCCAGTAGTTAAATGCCTAAATGTTGCTGTTCTGAACATTATTAGGCATTTTTATGCTTCATCTAGCTACCTATGTAAATCACCAATGACCCGAGTACATTTTTTAATATCTTATTGAACTGAAAGAATTGAATTAGGAAAGTAGAAAAGGTACCAAGACAGTGCAACCACATAGAACAGTTTCACCTCTGTGAAACATTTCTGTCATGCAGGGAAGGTGCTGAAGGGTGTGGTCAGGCAGTAAATATTTAATTATCATTACAAACAAGCTGCAGTGGATAGATGTAAAGGGACCAAAGACACTTTAGCTATCCAATACACAACCGAATTTCTGCCAAGAATGCCTCCTGTGAATGAAAATATTTCATGATGAATTCTAGTCTCTGCCTTTGTGTAAGAGAAATTAATGGGATTTTTGTCTTACTAAGAAATGCTGAACAAGTTTCTTCATTAACATCTAAATCATAGCTCCTGAATAGAAATATAGAAGAACATGAGGAATATGATTAGATACACATATGCAAGAAAACAGAGAAGAGAATACAAGTTGCTCCAAATTTAACCTACTGTGTCATGAAACTGCAGATCATCCAAAATGAAAACCAACAGATGGGAGCAGTGTGAGACAGGCAGAGACAAAGAAATAGAACCTGAAAACTCTTCAAAAAATAAAGTTTTAAATACTTCTTTTTAGGAGAACTGTGATGCTGTTTTAACAACACATTTTAGTTGTAATAGCCTGTAAATCAGATCTGGTTCATATTATTTATGTTTTTGTAAGGAAAATGTTTGGAAGCCCAAGAATTAAATGTTTATCCCTTCGTGGTTTGTATAAAGGCCACCAGCCTTTTTTTTTTTTTTTTTTTTCTTACAAGAGTTCCAGTATTTAACTTTTATTTATACCTAAAAAGTGTGAAGTATTTTCAGTATTTTGTGCTTTACTCTTGTTGGAATGGTAACCTTGCAGGAGACAAGATGTTCATTTGGCCCTTCTGAAAAAGAGCTGAACATTCTGAAAAATAGACACCTGGTAGGTACTGTTAATGAATAGTCCTTTTGTTTTGCTGACACAAAGACAGACAACAACATAACCTTATTCTTATAGCTATGTGACCCCCACTTTTGACTTCAGCATATGACAATAGCTTATACAGTAAGATGAAATGCCATGCTGACTTCAGCTTAAGTAATGGGGTAAAATTCAAGGGTTTTAGTGCAGTGACTATGAACAATGTTCTGATTCTTTCCTTTATGGTCATGATGTTTGTTGGGGGAATTTTTGTGTTGCTCAGTGTCTCCTGAATATAAAATCAGTTATAAAAATTAGTCAGAATTTTTTTTTCCCTTAAAGGAGACAATATACTGTTGTAAGTGTTCAAAGTGGCATAAAAATTTTCTCCAAACTTAGTGAGTGTATTGTCTTCACAGTAAATGGTCATAGCTTATTTCACTTTGAAACTTGAAAACACAATGCAGTATTTCCATCAAAAAAAGGTAAAATTCTTTATCCACTCTATCTCTAATATTTTATTAGCAAAAAAAGAACAAAGATTAGCATTATTAACATTTAAAGATGCATAATGAAAATAATGTCTGATGTAGAGTGTTGTTTACCTGTAAAAAGACTAATTAGTGATAAGTTTTAATAACATAAAATATATAAATCAAGATATAAGAATATCAAACTCTAATAATGATTTTTTAAAATAAATTTAATTTAATGTAGAGTAAGGAGTTTGTTAGAGATATATGAAGTGACATCTAAAAGAAGATGATTTATTCTTAAATAAACAGAAAGGCTGGGAAAGGCCTACACTTTAAATTTTTCAAAAAAACAGAAGTCTGGGTCATATTGCTCCATAAGGTTGTTCAAAATAGTATGTAAAAGCTTCAAAGATTAAAGATAAAATAAATCTAAGCAGACAACCAGGAAGTTGAATGAATAAGATGTCTGACAAAGAGAAGGAGTTCGAGACTAAAAATCAATGGATCTGAATTTTCAAAATTTCCTTTTTTTAATCCAGCACCGTTGATCCTGAACTGTACGGTACTATTGCTGCCAGAAGCTTTTCTCTTCCAGGTTTGACAGAAGCTTCCTTTCCGTGAGCAACATACACCTAACTGCAGCAAGTGTCACACAGCTGCAGTCCCAGTGAAGTTTGATCAGCTACCCTAAAGCCAAAAGGATGTGACAGCAGGAAGAAATGCCTGACTTGCTGGATGAAGAAACGCTGTCCTGAACGTTACCAAGGCCTTACATGATTTTCTACACAGATAGGAGCGATCCGTAGAAGAAGGGCTTCTTATCCATGAAGAAGCAGAGCACTGCCATTGCCGGAACCAATTCTGGTTTTTTCAAACAGTGCCTCCCACTGAGAAACCAAGTACAGCGCTGCTTCTCAAGAGTCGTCTGTCTTCTCTTCCAAAAAATCACAGAACATGATCAGCCCTGGCCGATCCTGCTGTGGGCCTGGGGGCCATGCCCTTGACCTTCTGCTTCTCTTTACAGCCTCCAGTGCCAGACCAGAGCTCGACGCCTAAGTGCAGCAAGTGTCACACAGCTGCAGTCCCAGTGAAGGGACATTGTGGTGGAGGCAGCACCTCACCAGAGTGCCAAGGAGTTCGGGGGAAAGATGCTGGGCCATTTAGGCGACTTTTTGGTGCAGTCCCGAGGTCCTGTGCTGGTCCCAGCCCATATTTGGGGTGCACGCGGCTCAGCGGTATCGTTGTCATAGTGGCGCTTATGTCACAGAGGTGCTTATGTCACAGAAGCGGTGTGGACAAGCCTATAAAATGGAGCACCGGGCTCAGTCGGTTTGGTTGTGCGACCTGGTGAGGTGAGGAGAGGGCCAGGGAGGCCCGGGGTTGGCGGGGGCCTACTGAGGGAGGCAGGAGCCCTGCACCTCAGGGCTCTGGGCCTCTGCTGCCAGCTCACCCACCTCCTGCTTCTCCTGCAGAGTCAGCAGAGGAGCATTTGGAGAAGACAGCTCAGCGCTGCTGGGACAGGGATTCTCCAGACGCTCACCGTTGACGTGTGCCAGGAACGAGAAAGCCTCCAGCTTGATGGAGCAGGGTCAGGGTGAGAGCAAAGCATCCTTCCCGCAGCCTGGCAGAGGGGGTTGTCGGGCTGTCCAAGTGTGGGGCCGAGGGCAAACTGTCCTCGCCATGCGGGGCTCAGGCTGGGCAGCGGGCACCTGCTGGGACACCCATTCCTGCCATGCCCCCTTCCTCTCTGAGACCTCCAGCCCTGCCCATCAGCCAGCCAGGCAGGGACAGAGCGGCCCCTGGGGGCAACCCACCGCTCTGGCTCTGGGACGCTTCCCCTGGCCCCACAGGGGTGCTCATCCCACCGACTTTTCCTCTCTCCCCTCCAGCATGCATGCTGTGCCTCCGGGCAGAGGCCGACCTGGCTACCTGTGGGCGCAAGCTAGAGAACGAACTCATCTGCGCCCATGAGTTCTGCCTGGTGAGTAACTCTGGCAACTCCCTCCCACTTTCCAATCGGCAGGCCCTGCCACACTCTCCTCATCAGCTCCTCCTCCCCTCTTCTTCAGTTTTTTGCCGACAAGCTTCGTCCACAAGGCAACAGCCAAGGAGGAATCATGGGATTTCGCCCTGAGGACATCAGACGTACGGTCGAGCAGGCACTGCAGAAGGTGAGGATCTGACAGGAACGGGGAGATTTCTGCAAGAAGGGGTTTGCGGGAGCTTAGCCCAGACCCCAAGAAAGAAATGCCAGCCCTTCCAACCAGCTCTGGGACAAGTCTTGCTCCCAGCAGCTCCAGAGGCCTCCATCCAGCACAGGAGCCTCCTGCACCAGACAGACCTGTGGAATGTGATGCTGCAGTGGCCACAACCCGCACCCGGTCTGGAGGTGTATGGGGCTGGCTGCAGAGGTCCCAAGGCTGCTGCTGATGGGGGTGCTGTGCCCTTTTCCAGAAATGCTTCATCTGTGGCCAGAGCGGGGCCACCATCACCTGCCGGCAGACAGGCTGTGAACGCAGCTTCCACCTCCCCTGTGCCACAAGAGGCCAATGTGTCACCCAGTACTTTGGGCAATACAGGTAAGGGCAACCGGCCCTCGTCGGGGAGGCTCCTGGTCATCTCCAGTCCCCTTCCTGCCAGCATCGGGCAAAGCAGAAAGGAACCGGCAGGGACAACTTCCCAGCGGCTGCTCACAGGGAGAGCCGGAGCCGGGCGAGCTCTGGGGCTCCCTCACACCTCCTCTCCCCTCCTCACCCTAGGGAAGGACGCAGCCCTTCTCACCTCGCCCGTGCCCTTCCTCTTCCCACAGGTCCTTCTGCTGGAATCACTGCCAGAAGCAGTCAGTGCAGGCAGCTCCAGAGAAGGAGACAGGCTGCCTCATCTGCACGGACGCCGTGGACAGCCAAAGGTCTTACAGCACCATGGTGTGCCCAGCCTGCAAACATGCCTGGTTCCACAGGGCCTGCATCCAGGTAGGAGCCATTCACCTCACCCCTGGGGCATGGCAGGTGCTCAGCAGCAGCACCAGGGCCTCACTCACGCTCCTGATGCTTCTTCTGCAGGGACAGGCTCTGCACGCCGGCACTTTTTCCTTCCAGTGCCCACTCTGCAGAGACAGGGATCTGTTCCGGCCAGAAATGCTCAACATGGGGATCCGAATCCCCAGGAGGTTGGTATTTTTTCTTCCCAGCTCACGAGACAGGAGGCTGCAAGCGCTGTGCCATGCCAGGGCCTGTCCCTGCACTCCTGGCTCTCCACTCTCCCGTGCATCTGGGCTCCAGCTTCATGGAGAAGTTGGAAGCAGGGCAGGAGGAAAGAAGAGCAGGGACACCCGGCATCTGCTTTGTGCCGGGGCAGCAGGGGCTCATCAATGTTCCTTTCTCCACCAGACTGCCAGCATGGGAGAACACCGGCGCATTTGAAGCACTGGGCGAAAGGCACAGCCGCTGCGATGCCAGCGAATGCCTCTGCCCCGGAGGCCGGGAGCAGGCAGAGTCAGAGGGGTAAGTTCCCAAAGTTGCACCCCAGGGCTCTGCACGGGGTCTCTGTCTTATTAAGGGCCCAAAGCAGAAGCACCAAGACCAAATGCTCTGCCAAACAATCCCGCGCTGTGGTCCTCACAGCCATGAACTCCTTTGCTTCCCCAGGCCTTGGGAACTGCTCCTGTGTTGCTCCTGCGCCGCCGAGGGCACCCACAGGCGATGCTCCTCTCTGAGTGCCAGCACGGCCAGCTGGGAGTGTGATGGCTGTGCTGGCCCAAGCACCGGTAAGAGGCAAAGCCCCCAAGTGCCCCTGGGCTGGTGTCCTGGCAGCCGGTGCCCAGGGTTGGCTTGGCAGAGCCTCTCTGCTCCAGGAGGGCTGGTGGCACCGCCCCGGCCGGTCCTGCCGCGGGCCTGGAGGCCATGCACTTGACCTTCTGCTTCCCTTTACAGCCTCCAGTGCCAGACCAGAGCTCGACAGCCCTGGCAGCAACAGCCCAGCAGAGTCGGTGTCTTCCCATGGCTCTCCGGCACCTGACAGCAGCAGCCCCAGTACCAGCAGCTGGGCGGCATCGGGGACATCTGACAGCTCTCCAGGGCTTGAGGGCAGCCACCGCTCCAGCCCCCCTGGGCCCCACCGCAGGCAGCTGCGGTTGCAGCGTCGGGCCCAAAATCCCTACAGCTGGCCCAGAAGACAACGTGGAAGCAGCCGTGTGACAGCGCATGGGGCCGAGAGCACCACCGACAGCCAGGTGGCATTAGAGCCATCATCCCATGGCTCCCTGGCTCCTGACACCGCAAGGCCCAGCACCACCAGCCAGCTGCCAGTAGGATCCTCCTCTGGCTCCCCGGCGCTTGAGGGCAGCCACTGCTCCAGCCACCCTGGGCCCGTGCGGGTGCGAGGTCGCTCCTGCTTCAGACATCGGGACCAGAATCCCACCAGCTGGCCCAGCAGGTGCTGTGACAGGAGCCGGTCCCCAGTAGCAAGCGCTGAGAGCAGCACCCACAGCCAGGCAGTGCCGGGGCCGTCCCACACTCCACTGGAACCCCAGAGCACCAACAACAGATGCTGCCGCTCCAGCCGCTGCCGCTCCAGCCGCCGCCACTCCAGCCACCCTGAGCCCGTGCGGGTGCAAGATCGCACCCGCTTGCGACGTCAGCACTAAAATCCCTCCAGCCAGCTTGGGCACCGCCGTGGGACCTGACCCGTGCCATCCCCCAATGCCAGCCCTGATCCCTCCCCACCCCAAGCTGGGCCTTGTGACTGTTGTTTACCCCTAGTACCACATCTACATGGCTTTTAAACCCCTCCAGGGATGAGGCTATAGACCAAAAGTTCCTGGAGAAAGTACCTTCTTTATGAGTGCCCTTCACAGATTTATAAGCTCTGACTTCCTTTTTTTTTTCCCCCTTGGTTAAAACCTCTGTGTTGCCTCTGTCATACAGTTGAGTAGCCCTTTCAACTTCACAGGTGGAAATGAAAACTCATGTGGAATGGCTAGATGGACAAAATAGATCCACAGTCATTTGAAGAAAAAAAAAAATAAATATGTATTCCGTTCTTTACAAAATAGATCCAGTAATTTTTAAAGCTCTTCTCAAACTGACTTAACTGAAATCAGCAAGGCATTTAAACAAATGCGGCAACCAGGGAAAAACCCAACCCAGGCAAAAGTAACAAAAAGGCTGATTCACCAGTAAAGGTATTTCCAAACTAAGCATCAGTGAAGTATGTCAGGACAATCACACTGATTTTTACTTTCATCAGACTCTCTGCTCTTTTCCAAAATGCACAGCTAGGTCCTGTATTCAAGCATTTCTGTAATCGCTTTGGAGAAACTGGTAGACACTGATTGGCCCAAATAAGAAGTAATCTAGTAAAACACTGAAAGCACCGTCACAAACAGAATGAAAACCTCTGGAACATGTCATAATGAAGTAACTGCCTGACAAAACTGCGTAATTTTTAAAAGCGATTAAAACCTAGATACTGAACTCTGCCTCTACATACCTCGGGACGCTTTGCAACTCCTGTTCAAGCCAACAATAACTGCACTCAGGATAAAGTTTTGCTACCTGAATTCTACAGTCAGACAGATGCAATTGCTTCCTGTGCTGTTGTGCATTTCTGTGCCTGTTTCCATATGTAAAAACCCAAATGAAACAAGACTACAATATTTTCATGTAAATGAAGCTACACGTTAAGCAAAAATATTACTTCACGTGCTCAGAGAAACAAAACCAAACCATAAAATATTTATTTAAAACAAGCCACCAGTCGTCATCTTCTAAAAATACAAACCACTTCCCTGCCTCACTAGGATACCCCCATACAAGGATGATTTAAAGGCTAGCAGCCACTTTTCCACCTTAGGTCTTAGAACAGACAAGGGAAATTTAAGCGCTCCTCAAAGCCTTTGGAGAACTCAGGAAACATTTTAGGCCAGCATCATTTCTTGAAGAGTTTTAGCAGCTAAGATTTTAATAGACTATCCATCTTTCTTCCAGAACGTTTCATGATATGTAGCGCCTAGCTCCTTATGCCTGGCTTCACAAACATACCAACAGTACAAGCTCTAGAGATACTAAGCTTTTGCTAGCGTACACAAAGCGCATTTTCCCTGCAAGGTTTCACCTCTGACACACGTGGAAGTCAAAGGCTTTTGCTAGAGAAGTTGGCTTCACAACGCATCAAAGCAAACCTGCGGCACCCAGTTCTGATCTCACTTAGCACACTGTAAATGCAACTCCCTTAACATCCAACAGGCTTGAGCTCAAAGGAGGAGACTTTCACTTAAGTATTCATTATGCAAATCTAGTCATTAGGCAAATCTAGTCAATATATTTTTTTTTTTAAACGTATTTAACTTACGGACACGACCCAAAATTTCAGCTTCCTTAAAATTATTGTCTTAAGTACCACAGTGTAGTTTATTTCAATCTACGATTAATTTGGGGGGAATTGGAGCCCTTTCGTTCCAAAACTGCTTCCAGCTTCCTACTTGAGACACGGTGTTGCTGTAGAGCAACATGCTGCAAGTGCAGCCTGTTGGGTAAGTAACATCTTCATTTTGGTCAACTTATTGAATGAAGTGAGAAGAGGGGAAAAAAGGCAAAAGGAGCAAGAACAACTGTTTTTTTGCCAGACAGTTCTTTGATAGCAGAGCATCAAACCTGAGCTAAGCCACGCTGAAATCTGTGCATTTTTGATCACTGCTGGCGGAGGTAGCTGTGATACAGACAGGTGGATTTAAAATACCAGAACCTATTCAGTGTTGGGCATTCCTTAGCTGTTCTCTGGGTTCTTCCTTGGTGACAACAATACATATTCACGCCAAACAACAGCTTAAATCTTCACTTAAACTTACGCTTCTTTCATAATCGATAGGTAACTGTTGTTTGGGAGTTTTTCTCCAAGCTATTGCTACTTTTCCCTCTAGTTTCAGCAACCACCAGTCCCTTAGCTCTCATCATCTTCCCTTTAAAATGCACACAAAAGAAGCCGCAAATGTCAAAGCGTGTGAAATGTTGGGAACTAAGAACCTATCTATCAGATTCATTTTCTTTGTTGTTGTGCAAGATCTGTTCTGGAGAGATTCCCCTGGTCCAGCCTCTAACCGGACCTGGGCAGTACAAAATCTGTGATGAGAGAACAGAGACACAATGACTGACCTCAAGAAATACACGGCTGAAAAAATAATCAGGGGGTTTTGCCTTAGACCTATTAAATGCCCTGAAAGAATCAACAGCAGCTAAAGCCACTTTAAGAAAAAAAGCAAAACAAAACAACCACCAACCCCAACTTTTAGGGCCTCTAATTAGAAACCCTGCCTTCTAGAACACCAATTCATACTAGAACCCACCATAATGCAAACCAAAGCTTATAATGGGAGCACCAAGAAAACACGGTTTAAAAGTTTATTTTAACTTAGAGATGGGATGACTACTTTTATTTATTTCTAACTGTAATGAAGGGATTAATGAATACAAAAACGCAAGCAGATATACCCAAACATCTGCTTTGGATGACTTCACTACTACCATCCTGTAGTGGCTTCATAAGGCTATGACGTGTTGGCATTTCTTGACACGTCAACGACAACAGTACACAGATGTTTTGTTGCTGTGCTGAGAAACTCTGCGCTACCGTGACGCAACAACACTTGGAGGGTGGAAAGGAATTTTCTTCCTTGACACTATTCCGGTTAAAAAGGCTAAAGTGAATTTTTTTCAAAATTTCCTTTTTTTAATCCAGCACCGTTGATCCTGAACTGTACGGTACTATTGCTGCCAGAAGCTTTTCT
>JANIJG010017772.1:0-35341 GCA_024611175.1 Megaceryle torquata | reverse complement strand
CACAGAAACGTGGTGGGATGCCTCACACAACTGGAGTGCCACAGTCGATGGCTACAAGCTCTTTAGGAGGGATAGACTGGGAAGGAGAGGTGGTGGGGTGCTCCTGTATGTTAGAAATTGTTATGAATGCTCAGAACTTAAGTATAGTGATGAAGAGGTTGAGAGTGTTTGGATCAGGTTAAGGGGCAAGGCCAATAAAGCTGGTATTGCTGTGGGTGTCTGCTATAGACCCCCCAGCCAGAGCAGTGAGGTAGATGAAATGTTCGATAAGCACTTAGGAGAAATCTTGGGGGTCATCTGCTGTTGTTCTTATGGAGAACTTCAACTTCCCAGGTATCTGCTGGGAATACAACGCAGCAGAGAGGGAACAATCCAGGAGGTTCCTAGAGCATGTAGGGGACAACTTCCTCACACAGTTGGTAAGTGAACTGACTAGAGAAGGTGCCTTGCTGGACCTCTTGTCTGTGAACAGAGAAGGACTGGTGAAGGATGTGGTGGCTGGGGGCCATCTAGGGAATAGTGACCATGAAATTATTAAATTCTCTGTTCTTAGAGATGTTAGGGGGGGCAGCAATACTGACACTTTGGACTTTTGAAGGGCAGACTTTGACTTGCTTTGGAGGTCACTTGATAGTATCCCTTGGGAGTCAGGTTTGAAAGATGTAGGAGTCCAGGAAGCTTGGACATTTTTTAAGAAGGTAATCTTAAAGGGGCAGGAGCAGGCCATCCCCACGTGCTGTAAGACAAGTCGGCGGTGAAGAAGACCGGCCTGGCTGAATAGGGAGGTTTGGCTCAAAATCAGGGAAAAAAGGAGGGTCTATGGCCTCTGGAAGAAGCAGATGACTCATTATAAGAATGTTGTTAGGTCATTCAGAGGAATAACTAGAAGGTCAAAAGCTCAACTAGAAGTTAATCTGACTTTAGAGGTAAAAAGCAGTAAGAAAAATTTCTATAAATACATTAAGAATAAAAGAAAGGCCAGGGAGGGCCTCCATCCCCTACTAGATTCAGAAGGAAATATGGTAATTTCTTTACTAAAGTGTTGTCAGACATTGGAGTAGACTGCCCCAGGAGGTGGTGGAGTCACCATCTTTGGAGGTGTTTAAGAGCCGGGTAGGTGTTGTGCTTAGGGCCATGGTTTAGTTGTTTTGACAGGGCTAGAAATAAGGTTGGACTTGATGATCTTGAAGGTCTCTTCCAGCCAAAACTATTCTGTGATTCTGTGGTCACTCTGACCACTCTGCTTTCAGCCAAAGCAAGAATGTCCACACAGATTTTTGTTGGATTTCAAATCAGCTTGAAAACACTCCATAGTCCACTGGGGAGCAAGACATTTGCTTTGGTAAACTGGTACAAAGTGTTCACCAAATGGTAAGACAAATTACAGAAAGGCACCCGCCCATGGCTGAAGACATGGGGTTTATTGAACTCCAGCTTCTGGAGGAGCCTGGAGCACACCCAAGACTTCCCTCTGCAAATCTGGAAGCATCTGCTGCCCAGGGCTGGACACAAAGCCCAGCACGAACGCAAGATTCATCTTGTACAAACGCTCCCTGTCACTGACAGATAGACTAACCCGGAGAGGAGGGCATTAACCTCCTGAAGTACCTGCAGCAACCCCTCTTATATCTCATTTATGCTGGCAAAAAAGCACACATTGGATCCAATTTGCACTATAGGGAAAAAAAAAAAGTACTGTCAATAATAGATATGCCATAATAAGCAATTTTCAAAAGGAAAAAAGATTAAATATACACACATGCATATAAAATATGCTTCATAAATGAGGTTTTACTGCAGCCCTCATTAGTTGCTGAATATGGATGCTGTGGGCTGTTGAACCCACTCAGAGCCGCCAGCTTTGCTGCTGCCTACATTACCAACTACTTTCTCCAGGTGGGATGTGCAAGTAAGGCTGAGTCCTGGCACAGGCACTTGAGGACACAAGAAAAGTGTTTTAGGCGGGGTTACAGTCCAAGGGAGAAGCCCCATTGCTTAGAAAGTGATTTTACCCCTGTTTTTCCCCCTCAATGCAGCAAACACAGCAAGATGAAGCTGTGCACTTCCCTGATGCAAGTCTCTGGTTCGTCTTCTTTGTTGACATTGAAACAAATGGAATAATCCTCTGTCTACTTTTATTAACACACACAAAAAAAGCACTTTTTTTCCCAGCAGGAAGGATCTCAGAGGGCAGATGGTAGAGGGCCAGACTGGAGGTGTGTGCTGTTCAAGATGTCATGCCTATTTCTAAACAAGGAAAGGACAGCTCAGAAATGAGAAGGAAATACTTTTTTCTGACTTGCTGAGCCCTTTGATTACAACCATGCAAAATGAAGATGGATCCCCCTTGCCTCTGCATCCTAACCTCAGACCCAGCCAGGTGAGGAGTCCCTCTGTCCCCCTGCCAACAGCCATGGGGCACTCCTCACCACGGGCCTGGCTTCCCAGTGCCCCTCTGTGATGCCAAGGGCACCTTTGGGACCCTTTTTGACCCTCACCCAGGGCTGTCTATCACTCACATGCAGCCTTGGGGGGAAGCTGCCCAGTTAGGATGGAGGCAGCAGCTTGGTCCTCTCACTCCAGATGGATTTGGGGCGCTCCAGGCTGCATGTGGGGATACAGGGATCAGACCCTGGTCATGCAGCACCGCTCTGGCCATGACCCAGCATGTCTCCCACTGTCAGGACAGCAGCAAGGCTGGAGTTCCTGCCCAATGGTTCTGCAGGTCACATCTGTAACCTTATCATCAGGGCTCTCTGTCACTCCTTGGCAAGCAGCAGGTCTTTGCCCTGTGGAGCACATGTGGGCCCTTTCACTGCTTCCTGACTGGTCACTGGGGCCACGGGGGTCTGCACAGCAGCCTCTGCCATGCCCTGGCCCCCAGGGAAACCCACCTTGTGAGGCAGGGACCAGAGTGGTGCTCAGGCAGGAGCCTGAGCAGGGCCATGACAATGCAAAATTGTAAAAATACTGTCACATTCACAACTGCCACCATTTAGAGCATCAGTATCCAGAGAGCAAATTGATTATTTTAAAATACTAGTGAGTATGGGCTAAGGTTTTTTTTGTGTGTCTCTCCACGTGTACCTATGTGTAATATGCACACATGCAACCATGCAAAAACCAGAAAAATAGGTGAAGGTCAGAACTGAAGTAAAAAATGCCATTGACATACAAAGAAGTGGTTTTGACTGCTTTTTGGGAAGCTTTACTGCACAGGCAGTGCCACCATTTCAACTTCCACTTCCTGGTGGAACAGTGAAAAGGAAACACCATAAAATGGTGTTGACTGATGAAGGCTGAGGTTTTTTTAAGAGTGTCATTTCCCCAGATGCCAACGCTGTTGGTTTTTTATGAGATTGAGAGGGATGCAGCTTTGCTCTCTTACACTCTGTTCTCCCACACAGGAGCGGGCTGTGCACCCAGAGAAGGACCAGCTTCATCAGGTGAGCAATCGGATTGCAGCCCCTCCTGTGCTGCACTAAGGCTGCCGTCTTCTGCTGAGAGAAGGACAAGGCGCAGGGTGATGCTGTGTGTCCCCTCAGGAGGTGACAGGTGTTGTCTAAGCAGTAACAGCAGTGGAAAGGAACCGGGTAGAGAAAGATGTGCTCCTCCTGCAAACACAACAGCTGGCACCCTCCCACTAGTCATATTTGAGAATGAAATTTTTGGAATGCAGAAAAATACCTCCACAGATGTCAGGAGGGAGAGAAATTGCCATGCAGCCCTTAACTCCCCATTAAAAACAAACAAACAAAACCAAAAAACAACCAAAAAAACCCCCAAAACACAAAAACCAACCAACCAACAAAAAAAACCCCCCAAACCCAACCAAAGCAATAAAACCCCAGAAAAGCAGACCAAGTAAGTTCAGGCAATTTGACATGTGCATGAGCACTCCTGGGAGCAGCATTTGGGCACATGCTGCCTGGGTGCATAGCTGCTGAGGATGGCTGATGCATCACCTTGCCTACGGGAAAGCACGGAGTGCCCCTGCTATTCCTGCATGTGTGCAGTGCTGTGTCGATGTCCATACCTCGAGGTAAAACCCATCATCACTGGGGCAACGGGCTGTTGAGAGAGTCAGAAGCTGCTGGTGACAGGGGTGGTACCTGCCACTGCCACCGCTGTCTGTTGGAGTAGTAAAAAGAGTTGTTGTGTGAAATGAGAAATAGCAATTCTTCTATGTCCACACGGTCTCCTCACATCCTTAGGGATGGTTACGAAGCAAGGCTATGACTGCTTCTGGTTGCAGCTCCTTCCTTTTCAGTAGGAAACACCAGTTTTTCATCCTGGGTGCTTGCCTGGGCCCTGCCTTGTCAAGAAGCTGCCATGGGAGAGGTGCCAGCCGTGGTGGGAGAGCTCTCCTCCTGCCAGGCAGCAGCCGCAACTCCATCGTCCAGCCTCCACTGACACCAACTCCCCCCTAATGGACAATTAAGAAGCACACCGCTTGGCTTCAAAACATACAATATACTTTATTGCCTGCTAGATAATCAAAGTGAGGAGTAAACACCATAGCTGGAAAAAGCAGAAAAGGACCAGGAGAAGGAAAAGAATATCCAGTCACCAAACAAGTAATCAGGCAATAAACCATACACAATATAAATAATCTGTTTCCCAAACAACTAAATCTTTATTTTGCTAATGGCCATTATATGGTTAATTATCAGTAGTAAAATCTCTGGATTTCCTTTTCTACACAGCATTAGTAGTAAGAAATATATAAGGGACTCTGCAGAAAGCAATACAAAGGAGTTATATACACAGGCACCTTCTGTGGAGCAAGAACAGAACCTCATCTAATAAGGAAGGGCTATCTACAAACCAGAAGACCATGGTAATACAATATTAGCTCAGACTTAGTTTAGCTGCAGCCTTTCCACAAGGTAGGCTAGCCAACTTATGTATACATATATATTTTAATATAGATATATATAGAGATTTATTATTTTAAAAATAATGTGAACTACCTGTAGTTCCTAGACTAATTTTAAAGAGGCAGTGTACCTTTCCGAAGCTTCATTTCAGGAAGTATATTAAAAATGGTATATAAAAGACTAGCAGACCCAAGCTTGCATATCAACTTCCGATATCTCCCCTCCAAATCTCTTCCTAATGCTAGAGCTGCCACCTGCATTGACAGCGATGCCTTTAGTCATCAGGATTGCTATTTATGTTGCTGTAACTGCAACCACTAAGTTTACTGGATTATAGTGTTAGTAACTGTTGATTATAAATAGCAATAATGCTGCAGTACACTGTCAAAGCCTGGTGGTGTTATGAAGATCTAGTCTGTATGTGCATGCAGAGTTTTGTTGTTTAATCTAAAAGAATATTTCTCAAAGTGCTTCCCCTGCCAAACCCTCCATGTTGTTGAAACCACAATGCAAGGGCTCCTCTCTCTAAGGAAGATGTGATAACCTCTCACTTCACAGCAAACTCTCGGCACTCCTTCACACAGCATCCACCCATCCATCCTACTTTATTTTTAGGGCACAGTCCTTCGCTCTCCCACAGCTAGTGTCCTGAGGGCTATTAAATGTGACTTATTAAAATTAAACCCAACTATTTGAGGAAATGCTTTTAACACATTCTGGGCCAGATCTCCAGCTGGGCTATTTCTGCCTTGCACTCCCCACAGCTGGCAGGCAAGCAGGCAGCAGAGCACTGCCTGTTGCTGCTGCCCCAAAGCCAAGCCCAAGCCACCAACCAGGGGACAGGGAAGGGAGAGATGTTTGCTGGGGACACGGTTAGGACCTGGTGAGATTAAGGGCACCTTTTGTGCCACCTGTTTCCAGTCTATTCCCTGTTTACATCTTGGGGTCCACTTGCAAAAGTAAAGCAGGATCATAGATGTAGAGATGGGCAGCACCTTTTATGATGGGATTTTCTACTAAAAAGAGGGATTGAAGGACAAGGCCCCTTTTGTAAGTGACGTCATTTTGCTCTCAGCCCAACCCTCCCCAGGCTTTGCTGCTCATGAGGTGCTACATCTGTTTTGTTCATGACACACGTCACTTAACACACTCCTTGTCGTAAGGGTTTCTAGGAGCATCTTCCCAAATCAGTGATGACACCCTGATATGCAGCTGTTCTACTTTGGGTATCACCCCGGTGGTGAGGAGTGGGGTTTACATGAAGTAAGTGGCTCAGACCCAGGAAAGACCTGAAACACAGCAGCACAAGCATGGGGACTCTCCCAGCTGGGCAGAAAATCTGGTGATTTGAGATGGCTGGGGGTGGGAGGGATGTTTCTGGTGTCGGCTCCATTTTCACATGTGCCTCACAGCCTGCCAACATTTCCTTCCAACCTGTCAAGTCAGGATCCAGCCTGTGTGACTCAGCACAGTCCCACCAGCACAAGGGACTGCTCTTCTCCCCTGGACACCTGGCCTGGCAAAGGGCACTGGGCAGAAATGATCTCCAGTACAAGCACCAACATCTGACCAAAAGCGTACAACATACCCTTGACAGAATCTGTCTTTTGTGGATATCACAAAACCTGTATCAAGAAAAGTGTGGTGATGAATAAACCGTTTCTCATAATTCTGAGGTTTTGCTAGGGGAGCTTAAACATTTTTGTATCTTAAAGAAGGATGCCCTGCTGAAAAAGAATGCATTTTGGAGTATGAGAGAATGAAGGATGGACTATATTTAAAAGCACACCTGCCATTAGCACTTGCCCAGACAAACACATCCTTGCCAAATTCAGCATTGCCCTCCACAACTTTGCTTACAAAATAGTAAAGCTAGAAAATTCCTGACTGATATTTCAGTGACCTCAGAAGCAATCTTAGCTATCCAAGTAGCAGGTATCCTTCTCTGTCTCATCCAGGTGCCCATCCAGAGCAGGCAGGTAAGTATTGCAAGAAGAGAGGCACACAAAAGCTAGAAGCTGACCTGTACGGTGCATGATGGAAATTCCTCTGCCTATAGTGGGAAAACCACTTTGTACAGATGCTGTTTAAAACTAAGTCACACTCCCTGCACCACCACAGAGTTTTACTTTATCATCTGATTTATATATCTGGACCTTGCTTTAACCCTTAGTGTTACACAGATGGATATGCGAGCGCTACAGAAGGGAAATGCCCCCTTTTTTTTGTGTGTGCTTTGGTAAGAATTTTGTGCCTTCAAGGGTTGCAGGATTGGTATCACTTTCCAATTCTGTTGGTAATTCCTGTTCAGCTCTACAGGACACAAAGCCCATGCTGATACTCAACAGCAGGCAAAATACAAGAAGCAGCTCCCTGCTATGCTGGGAAGAATGAAAAAAAGGCAAATTTTGAGAAGCAATTACATTGGATATAAAATCAACTAAGGATTCATCCTTACTGGCTACTCTTGTGGTTCTTGACTACCAAGGAAAAGGGTGTAATTTGGAAGTCGTGCTACAGTTGATCTGCTGCAAAGCGCATCCTTTTGACTCTACTGCAACGTAACTTTGCTTATCCTGGATAGGGTTGCTAGGGCTGAGCAGGCGTGAGGAAATCAAAGGGAGCACAAGGGAGTAAGAGTCTATCAGAGCAGGAGAGAAACTGTGAAACAAAGAGGAAAACACTTTTCCTTCTCCAGGCATCGCTAAAGATGATATCCATTGTGAGAGCCCAGACACTGCTGAACATACTGGTTAATTTGCATCTGAAGTGCAGTTTGAGAGGCATCCACTGTATTTCATAGTATGAATGTGAAACCAGGGGGCAAAAACTGCTAGTGCTAGGCCATCCTTGCCAGGGTGATTATGGGGGTTGGAGAAAATCAGTTCAACCCTTCCACACACTTCATTTCCCCTTTTATAGTGCCATGTCTTCCACTCACAGGGTTGATGAGGAGGACATTGCATTTTCTGAACTGCTCTGTTGCACCCACTTAGTCTTCAGCCTCTGAACACTCTCGAGATTGACAACTACTGTAGGAGGTTGTCGGTGGAGATACTACCCTTGAAATGTTAGCCTTTGGTTGGTATGCAGTTGCACTGGTTTCTGTCAAAGGTTCTTTAATTCCAGTACGAACTGGAATTAACCAGACTTTGGTCCCTCACCCATCTGTGTTCCTTGCCATATCCACACCTGTAACTGGGCCAGGCGTCACCTGAAGCAAGAACCTGTAGGGGCCTGTGCTTTGTGTCCCCTGCCTATGGTATCACTTATTTCAGCCCTTCAATGCAGCACACGGTCCCTGCTTTTCTTTGTTGTACATCCCTGGGTGTCAGTGACTGGTCCTGCACCACCATGTGGAGTGGCTTAAAGGGGCCCCTGGGGCCACAAAGCTACTTCTGCTGCAGCTTCTTGCTGTTTCTTGTTAGGGTCACAAAGCCACAGACACACATGGCTCGTGCTCAGCAGCACTCCAGCACCCTGTGCAGCCCTCAGCAGTGCCACCAGTCCCTGCCATGGCAGTGTGGGGACAGCAAGGGGCTGCTGTGTATTGCAGAAAGGGCTGCCATCACTTGTTGCTGGAGCCAAGGGACTTTGCCATTGCCTCCCCCCACCTCTGAGCTGTGTGGGGCTGTGCAGAAGCCCAGGCCTGGTGGGACTGGGAATAGGTTCCAGCAGCATGCTGGCACAGACAGGATGACCTTTGCCTAGTGCATGGACCACTAGTGAGGAAGAGGTTTGACAATCCATTTGTTGCAAGACTACAACTTCTGCTGAGCACAGCAAACCCCTGCACTAGCACCAAGGTGCAGCAGCTGGGGTGCAGACAGGGAGCTTCTTGATAGCCTGGGATGGGCAGATAATGAAGGCAATCACACCCCTTGCTTGAGGGACATGCTCTCCCCTTTGCTTCCCGATTGGATGTCTGTTCCCAGTAATGGGTATTCTGCATGAGGAAAAGCACAGTCTCTCCTTCTGAGACTTGCTGGCAAACTGTGGCATTGCCCCAGGAAAATCAGTGCACCGCCAGCAAGGGAGCTCACCGCTCTTGCCAACACACTGGACTTGCTCCATTAGTCTCCTAAGTGTTTAAAAATTATTCCATCTATCCTGGTTTTGGAGCTGGAGAGAGTATCACATGGTAGAGCCATGGGTCTCTATCCCAAAGCGGAGAGCCAGAGATGTCCTGGTCCCTGAGTTGCTGATGCCCTCGTGGGCAGCTTTTCTCACGTCTCCCAGGGAGTGGATGGATTGGACACCAGGCAGGGACCTAACTGCAAGCACAGGCAATGCTTCGCCAGCAGCATCCCACCAGAGGGGAGCCAGGAAATGCCTGTTTCCAAGTCTGGAGGCAGCTGAGAGAGGATGGCTGTAGAGTGAGGGCAGGTTTCAGCTCCTGCTGGCTCTCCACCCTTTTGGCATGGCTGGCACAAGAGCTGCCTAATGGAATGGATGCTCTTCTCCTTTGGTTTCCTCCTTGCAATATGGCTTTAGTGATGGACTTGTAGTGTCTGGAAAGGGTACCAAGGAAAAAGCTGGCAAACTGGGTTGTTTTGGTTTATGGTTGTGTTTGGTTTTGTTGGTTTGTTTTTGTTTTCTTCTTTGTTGTTTTTTTTTTTGTTTGTTTGTTTTGTTTTGTTTTGTTTTGTTTTAGTTTGGCTTTCTGTTTTTTACTGTCAGAACTCTGTAAAAAAAATTAAAGGCAACTGCTAGATAGAAAGCACAGCACGAGGAGAAAGGTCACTTTGAACCTCTCTGGTATGGCTATTAACTGTCAACACACCATTTGAAGGAAGAGATTTTCAAAGGCATGGAGAAGTCCTGTGGCTAGCAATACAGTTGGGCCGGTGTCCCTTGAAAATCTTGTCTCAGATTTGATCTGATCATTATTTCTAAGGTAGCATTTATAAAAACATCCAAAATGCTTCTCTCTCTAACATATTTTGCGGACACGACCTTTTTCTTGCGGACACCACCTTTAGCTTCTATACCCTAAAATCTTGTACTTAGGCACTGGGGGAATAAACCACCCTTAAAAAGTGAAGAATCAAGCACTGGAAAAAATGGCATGGGGAAATGGTTGCGTCTCTACTACTAAAGGCTTTTAATCCATCAGGTGTGTGATAAATATAGCTTAAACTCCCTTAGGGCAGAGAAATTCTCTAGCTGACGTCTCCAAGTCTTTTTTTGGCCCTAGGCCTCTGTGCCAAGTAAACACTGCCAAGATCTCATCCTGCCATGACCCAGGATGTGTTTAATATCCTGACTGGCTGCTCAGTCTTCTGCCTTGGCTTGCTCTTTGTCCAGGGACACGCACAAGCTCATCAGACATCCTGTTAAGAGTCAGCTTACATCCTCCTCACAAACCATCAAAAGCCTGTCTACTTTTACAGTCCTCATGAAAAAAAATAAAAAAGGGGAAGTAGCAAAGGAAGAAGAATGCAGACAAGTGTTCAGCCTAACATTTCAAAAGCTACCACAGAAAGCTTTCCTCCAGCCTTGAAAAATGTTGATCAAACTACTGTCAACTTGATAACGAGCAAGTAAACACCACACTCAAGTGAATCACTGTGTCTAAATTTAAATATCCTCTGCTGGTTCTTGCTTGCACAGGTTGAGAAATCAAAAAGCACCTGGTTTTTGAAATCTGCTACAAGTAGCCGAAAAGTTTACCTGGTTCACAGGAAACTTGACTCTGGCTCAGGAAAAAAAAAAAAAAAATCAAGCTAGCAGCCTGGGACATTTTATACAGGGACTCACAAGCACTGAGATGAAACATTACATTAGGAAATACCAAGACTACTAAGATGATGACTTGTAACATTGCATTTTGCACAATATGATTGCCCAAAGCTGACCTCACACACTGAGCTCCTCTCAGATGGCTTATGGTGCACCACTAATAAAACAAACATATTAGTAACAACACTAACAGCAGTCAATCTGCATGAAATTAAAGGATTTAACAGCAGCAGTGGCAGCACCAGTCTGCCATGATCACCTATGGGTGGCTGTGGGAATCCATCCATTCACCATTTCTGCAGTAAACAGGTACTTTAGCAGCTTGCTGTCCTGTCCTCACCATAGAAATGCAAGTAGAAAATGCAGAATTTGATTTATAGAGATGCTGCCCTTTCCTATTGGCTTGTCTGCACCCTAAATTATTATTTCTGCCCCTTTTATTATTTCCACAAGTGAAAAAAAGACCATCTATTGACACATTTCATTATGAAAGTCTGTGGCATCCTTCCTGAATTCATGTTTCTTGATGAAATCAATGCCCAGCAACAATACTATGAGGATAGAAATGTATTTGCATCAGGAATAACACCATGTGCATGGGGCCTTGAGACAACCACCACAGTATTTCAAGGAGACAAACGTAGATGACAATGGCAAGTACACAGTGCTGTTACAGTCTGCATGACATCTCTGACCACAACTCAAGACCACAAAGAACTGCTCACCCTAACACAAGGTCTGCCAAGCCAAGTGCCTAGGACAGCTTTCAATCACAAGTAGGTGAAAGATACAGAAACTAAAGGCCACATTTTACTGGCGGGCAAGAGACGCAGAGCAACGGCCCTTACTTTGATACATGACTCCTACAGGTGCAACTCTCACTGTAGCTTTCTGCAGCGGGTCTGCCCCCACCCTTCAGCTGCATCCCCATCCGATCCATTCAGATGCAGCAGGGCTACTGCACCATGCTTCCCAGTGGCCAGGGTGCTTCCTCCAGAGGGAAAGCAACGATGCTTCAAGTAAACGTGGTCCTGATCCCGCAGGCTTCCCCCATGTGTACCTGTTGGCTTAGGAGAGGCTATATGGCTAAGGTAACTGGAAAAGCCAGTACTACGTTTATTTGATCTGGTGGTTTCTTCAGTAATTATGGAGAAAGAAAAGTTCATTTACTGAGGACTTTGTTTTCCCCTCTAATTAGAAATGAGGAAAGAGTTTGTATTTTGCAAGTTAAGGTTTAGTACGAGTTAATGCAAACCTCTGAGATCTACTGTGCAGTGCTGAAAGGGATTTGGGGTTTGTTGTAAAAGTGTAAAAAAAAAAAAGCATGTGACTTCAAGGTACATTAGTTGCTGTAACAAGACATGCACTAAAAAATGAACCAGGCCAAAACCCCCCAGACTGAATCTATTCTCAATAACCTGCATTTATTCTCAATAGACTGCTAGAGGGAGGAAATAATTTATTGTATTTCAAAAGCCTGCTGGGTTCCTGACACTGGCACTCGCTTGGGCTCTCCTACAGAGAGCTGGGGTGCAAGAAGAGCCCAGGGAGCCAAACACTGCTGCTCTATGCACTCTGCTGGGGAATCCCACCTCCCTGTGCCTATCTTTTTGCAGAAGCTGCATTTTATGCACGGCCACAGTTGGAGAAAATTGCTGTTAAAAATATCACTAATTGAAAAAATAACGTGGGTTTTTCAGAGTTGTGCAGTAGCTCTGGATGGTGAGGGACATGGCCCATCCCACTGAAAACTGGTGGGACGATTTGCTGCCGATGTCCATCGAGTTTTTAGCGTCTTGAGAAAACAGAGAAAGGAAAGGAAGGTGAGAAATTAGTAAGTGAAGCTCGACATGTCCAACTTCCAGCAATATGAACAAAACCATACAGCAAAAAGATTTGTCTCTATCAAATATAAAGCATTTTCAGTTGGATAGCAAATTTGGCAAAAGTGACAAAACCCAACCAGTTCTTATTTTTAAACAGCTCTTATGCCACTTCAATCCTGTATTTCCAGCATCTGAGATTTATGGAATGGTGGTTTGGTGCCGAAGTCAGCTGCACATTCCAGACATGCCACCACGTCCTCCCACAAGCACTGCCATGTGTGGCAGGCCAGTGCTGCCAAGGGGCTCCCATCTGGGTCATCAGGCAATGCGTGGCATCTAAAGAATGACATACACCATTTTCTATTTATTTGTAGACTGTTAATCTAACTGTATTTGCAATTTTATTATTCAAAAATAGTAAAAAAATTACTCATCTTGCAAAGAACTTGGCAGTATTTTCTGAATGGTCTAATAGCCCAGAATTTTTTATCTAAGAATACATTTTTATCTCATTATTAAAGATGCTTTTAAATCCCTGCAGACAGCCCTTGGCTGTCAATGACAGAATCACTCTGACAAGATGGAACAGCACACATCTATTTTTTTTTTGTCTCATTTTTTTAAACTAGTTGCAGATTAACAGAATCTGTAAATATGAAACTACTGCTTTGATTTTGACTCCTATGTATTATGGTGTTTTCATGGTTCTCACACATGAAACATGTATCATGAGCACAACTCTCACAAATCAATTATTTCAAAAATGCATCTACATGTATGCGATCTGTCTGAAATTGTTAAAGTAAGGACCCAGCCCTACAGATAATCTGGAGATTACTGTTCTTCTAACCACATGATGACCAAGGCATGTCAGGTACCTTTTGCCATCAGGTAAATACAGAAATCTGTAGAACACATATATATACTTTCCTTTCACTTGTTTACAAGAAACCAAGTGCACAGTGCATGCTGGTAAGTAGTGCAGCCGTCAGAGCTCATGGCAGCAAACATCATGTATTGCAGGGAAATTGTATCTAAAAGTCATAAAAGACTGAATGGACCCTGCTGCTATGTGTGTATGGAGTAAAATTCTGCTTCGCTTCTGTAAGGACTCTTTATGAGCACCCTTTACTTCTGCTGTTCCCAGCATCTGGCTCAAGCGAAGCTGTCAGTGACCTAAGCATAGGTGGCCTCTTCCCTGCGTGCTCTGGCAGCACCGAGTACAACGGAGCCCGTCAAAGTGACTCGCTCTGGCTTGCCAGTGCTGCCACCATAAAACCCACATCCCGGCTCCTGAAGTAGACAGTTAATTGCACTTGGCCATCCCAAGGAAGCAAGCCTGGAGGACCCTGAGAATGGCTGGTTACTGCTTCACTGCCTTAAATCTACAGTGGGGCTGCTGCCCATGGCAGTGGACAACACTATTGTATCAAGTATATTACAGCTGTAACCGATCTAGGCACCTGTGACCACCTTCAGAGCAAGTTAAAAAATGCTGAGTTGCAGAAAACCAACAGCCAATGTTCAAGACAAACAGCACTCCAGTGGAGCCTCCCGCTGCAACAACTCTCCAGCACCCTCTGGCAAGAGTACACAGTGCCAACAACAACGTGTTAGACTCAGTGAATCAAATGGGGTTTAAGTACAGCCATCCTAATGTTTAAACCAAAGATTCTTTTGTTTTCCCCTCATGCAAATCATCACAATTGCACTGTGAACGTGTGCTGCTACCAGCCAACAGCCTGGCTCCTAGGTCTGCAATCATACATCTTTTATATTCTACATCTTATAAGATGTAGCATCTGCATACAGCATTCTTTAGGAACCCTTCAGCCTTCTGAGATTCCTTTGCTGGTGTGGATTTAAGTAGTTATCTTCACTTTAAAAGATTCCAGAACTAAATTAATTATATGCTAAATATGTTACACTACAGATAGTAATAAACCTGTTTTGAAAAACATTCTTTACCTACATTAGACAGCCACACAGTGAATGCTTTCCTCCATTACTTTCCAGGGTCAAACTATGCCTCCTGCCAGCCAAGCACAATGCATTTTCTTCAAGCACAGCAGGAAGAATTTTCTTAAGCACTGATTAAAATGATGATGAACACTCGGTATTATTTATGACGTACAAGCAGGGAAGCACTTGTCAGCAACACTTATTCCATGTGCCAAATACATCTGTCATCTAGAAGTGAATGGGATGGCTTAGAACCACATCGCACCTCAAGCAGCTCACATATTAATTCTGGCTGAAAAATCATCATTACAGTCACTGCTGAAGCAAAACACAGCATTCATTCCAAGCCACAAACTAGAAGTGCAATTTCTCCCCCTTTTTTTTTTTTAGGATTGGTTGGCAAACCTTGCTCTCTTGAAATTGGAACCTCTTGAAGACAACAAAATAGTCCATCTGCTGCAGTGGAAATTTCCCTGCCACCTTACTTCCATTAGAAAACAATGCTCTTCAAAACAAAAGGAAACCCAGCTTTGTTGCTGTAACCTGCCAATCTCAGCACACAATTTACATAGCTGCTCTGACTAAGGAAGAGACAGAACATCCCCCACTCTCGTACTAGCACCTACTGAAACCTGGATGTTCATGGAGGCCCAACTTCACTGCTGAGTTCCCAGCTGGGTTTGTTTCATCCTGTTTTACAAGAATGTAACCAAGCAGCTGTGGGCACAAAGAGATTCCTACTGCATGGACAAAGCTGCTGTGGCACTGGTGCACTTTGCTCTCCTGAAGGGGAGACGCTGGGATGCTTGTGGCAGAAGTCTCCCTCTGCCAGAGCCCTGCTTCATGGAAAATGCCAAAACTGGAGTCCCTGAAAGGTTCATCCATAGGCAAGAATGGGTCTTTGACTGAGCCAGCAAGGACCGAACCAGATGGAATGTCTCAGAATGCAACAGGAAACCATCTATCTGTCAGAGAGACATGTGATGAATTTGCTTCAAATGACATCACCCTGACCTATGCTAATGGCAGTGACGTGCTGCAAGCTGTCGGGATCGAAGTCACTAGGTTTGCAAGGGTGAAAAGACTCACTGAAGATCCCAGATTTACTGTAATGTACATAGTTCAGAGCTAGCGCTGCAGAAACAGTGGCGTTACAAAAGCCACTCTTACTGGACACTGACATCAAACTCAAGTACTTTAAATTACTGACAGATTAGGACTATTTGACCTCCAAATTGTCCATAACTCCTGAAAGATGGTACGTCATTTTACTAATCCACAGTGATAAGACAGCAGCATTTAGAGGGTTCCCATCAGAATAAATATCCCATTATGGTAAACTTTCTGAGGTTGGTATCTGAGGTGATAGACCTTGGAACTTTTGGGAACATGCTGCTGAGACTTAAGACCTCCAGCAGCAAAATAATTTTAAGAATCCCACTCATGAAAACATCTAGGAGTAAAGTTTTTTCATAATAGGAAAGCCTGAAATGAGATCATAGGTGTTAACCAGGTATTAAGGAAACCTAACCAGGCCTTGGAAGGAAGGGAACTGATGCTCAGGTTGATCTGACTGGAGCCTGATAGTCTGCCATGATTGGGAAGCCTTCAGTAGGCCTCATATCTAACTTGAAGCTGTACTCGAAATACCTCTTTTGGATCAGAAGGATATCTCCCGAGAGCTCATTTTTTGTCTTTCCCCCCTTTTTTTTTTTCCTTAAACTGGATGTTTGATGGCAACACCATCCTTCTCTTAGTGTGCAAGTACTAAATGTACTTGACAGTATTGATGTTATTTCTCCATAGTCAAACACGAAGGTAACAAACACAATACACAAAGTGATGCACAGTGGATTGAAGTATTAGGTGGTTGCATTCAGAAAATTACACTTTGGTGTTCAGCCTGACATTCTGACTCAGCTGGTTTGATTTTTGTGTTTGTTTCAACTAATTCCTCTTGTTTCAAGGGTTGACAGAGGCTGAAGTGCTACCCTATGTCAAACTTTTTGCATCACTTTACAGAGGCTGGATTTTCAAATGGAGTTTCAGCTGGGGTTTAGACAGCTACACCTTGCACTAGCTTACTTCTGCTGGAGGTCTAATGTTATCTTCTTCCATCAGTAAGTAACCAATGAAGCCTAGATGAAGTCTAGTGTACATTTTAAAAGCAACTATATTAAGAGCTCTATTTCTTACTGTTGCTGTGCCAAGAATAGTCCACAAAAAAGCTGACACTGAGTAGATGGTAGGTGTTATATCTTACAGCTTTTATTTCTGAAAACAAAACAAAACAGAACTTTGCAGTAGATATAGGAACGCATCTTGTATTTTGTTACAAAGTGCTAGTGTCCTACTGAAGAACTGACAGCTTCACAAGCTGGTATATAGCATGGTTAGGGTATACTCAAGTATACTTTGTGTCTTGATGTTGTCACACTGTAGGAAAAAAAG
The DNA here is from genome assembly GCA_024611175.1 of Megaceryle torquata. Taxonomy (NCBI): domain Eukaryota; kingdom Metazoa; phylum Chordata; class Aves; order Coraciiformes; family Cerylidae; genus Megaceryle; species Megaceryle torquata. The sequence continues at coordinate 18,480 of JANIJG010017772.1, read as the reverse complement.
TCTGCTGGAAAGCAGGGTTAGCCACACATTAAAAAATTTCTGGGATGAATAATGAGAAGGACCCAATAAATGGTATCAAGGGGAAAACATGAGAGTCTCTGGCAGAAGCACAGCTCTTGAGGATACCTTTCTGCCCTGCGTGTCTCCAAAAATATTAGTGGAAATTTACCTTACCTGACAATTAAGAAAGTGTCAGTGTTAACACCATACAGCTGCAAGAAGCAACATGAGTTGACAGCTGGGTAACAAACCAGATCTAGATTCACCAAGAGTTAGTTAAACTCATCAGGTCTTTTGTTGGAAGAACAAAATGAGAGCAGATGAGAAAAGATGGGAGTTCAAGGAATGAAGATGATTGCTTTAAGGTAATTTGGCAAAAAAACCCCAAACAGAATAGTGTCTTCAACGTCCCTGTCTGGGCATACTATACTGAGAGAATACATATTTTTAAAGATTTCTTCCAGCTTTCTTTGCTCACTGAATCAGAGCTTTTCTCCTCCTTCCCCAAGTATGACCTTTACATGGCCTTTAATGCTGATGCTTTTTTCATTCCTGGTGTTTCTTTGCAGACATACTGACATATACCCCGTAAAGGCAGTGCAAGATTGCATACATTTCTTCTTCCCTGAGTAAATGGCACATAGTTAAAAAAACTAACAAAAAAACCCACCCCAAACCAAACCCAAACCTAAAGGCTTCCTTTCTGCTACTTTTGACTGAGATGCAGGAGTTCTGCTCTCATGTGAACAACCGTTGTCTACTGGCTTCATGAAGTCTGTACTTGGGTCTTCTGTCATCAGAAAAATACACTGCAATCAAGAAGGCTTCCAGCATCCAAAGACAGGAGAATACATGATACCCAACAGTCTGCTTTTCAAGCCTCAAGAGGGTAAAATACACACTCAGAACAGAGTCCTGGTTTAAATAAATTTCCATAGTAGTGAGGACCTTTAAGTTTAGACATTGATGACACTTGCTACTTATTTCTGTAAGAGAATCCATTTCTGAGTAAGTTCCCTTAGTGTCCAAAGAATGAAAACATTAGCAAGGGCTTCTTCACGTGAGAGGACTTCTCTTATACTTGTGCAGACTATAAATGAGCTTCCCAGTTGTGCAAAGAAGAGAAAAATCCAGGAACACAAAGTGGATACCCAGAAAGCTCAGGAGAAAAGGCAAACTTTCCTCCCATGGCCTAACTGCACTGAGTCCTGGCTCCCTCTGTCCCACAAGCTCCAGTTTTTTACTGACATAAATCCATTGAATTCTGGGGCACTTGCACAAGTCTATGGATCTTTCCAACAATGTCAACAGTGCTGAAACCAGGCTCAGAAGCTTTTAAAAGTAAAACAGAAGCTCCCATTATGGACAGTTTAAGCAAGAACGAATGGACAGAAGTTCTTTGCAGAATACGTGACATCTGTACAGTCACTGTGCAGAAGTTGAATGGATGATGTGACAGGAAACTACAGCTTACAGTTCTGAGGATCCATCTCTGGCTTTTGGCATCTTCCATTTTCAGGTGGAAAAAGCTTGTTTCTTTTTAAGTATAAATAAGCCAACAAATTCATTCTGTAGCTAAAAATAAATTCTGCAAATACTGCTACCTCAGCCATGTGTTAAAGTAAACAATCATTTGGTAGTAAAGCAGGTGAAGTATAAAAGAAGCTCCATTTGAACAGTATTTATTTGCAATCATTAGCTTTAAATGGGAAACTGTTTACAGGCACACACTATATAACCAAAATAGAATGAACATAAAGAAATCTATCTGAAGGTCCTTATCAAATAGTTCAAATATTTTATTAAATATTTCATTCAGTTTCATTATCACAGTTTAATGTACTTTAGCATGTTATACACATGACTTAGCATGTGCACTTAAAAATATCAAATTAGAGGTTTTTGAAGAAAGCATGACATTCTATAAATGTGCTTATCAACTTTTAACTACACATATCTAAGAAGGCAGTAGCTCTGTTATACCATTGATGGAGATGAAGGCATGTTTACACCAAGCTTTGGAGAGAATAAAGCCAAACACTGGGTCAAAATTCAGTGGAACTGCATGTGAGAACAGAAGTTGTAGGACTGGCTCTAGGAAGAAAGATCATAGCAAGTAAGTTGTGTTAAAACTGTCAACAGATACTGGTTATTAAAAGCAAGTGATGCTGAGAAAGAAGGTTTTCGTAGCATCCAGGTCAGCAGGATCTGTGATTTTTTATTCAGGTGTGATTTCTGAAAATCGCACCTTATGGCGCGATGTGAAAGAAAGAGACGGAAATCCAGCAAGAGTTGGAAAACTACCATCTGAGAAACCTCATGTTGTTTCATGGCCTAACACGGGAACACTTTTGTACAGAGAACACGTTGCAAGTCACTGCACTCCTCTCTGTGTGCGTGTGTATGCATATATATACACACACGCAGACACATACACATATATGCCTCGCTTGCTTTTGTCACCTTCAAAGCTTCAACCACTGATTCAAGTGTAGTAGTGTGCGGAGGAAAATAAGGTTTGAGTTGTAGGGGTGAGAAGAGTAGATGAGAACACTACATTCGGAAGCCTGTACAGGTGTGGGTTTTTCCAGTAGAGTTCAGTGTGGGTCTGCTGGTAACAGTCAAGACCCAGAAACTACAATAGAACTCTTTGGAAGAACTCAGTAAATGTCAAGCCATTTGCAGTCACTTTTAAAATTCCATGTCAATGAGGGCCCTAGGTCACAACAAAGCGCCTCTCCCAGAAACATCACATAAGCCCAAGCTTAACTCCAAGAGTGTAGTGGTCCATAATCGGGGCTCCTGCACTGTCACAGTGCAAACAACAATGCCGCCCCTCAAGTAAGGATGGTTTTCAGCGTAAGCTTAAGCATGTTGCTGAGTGGCGATCTCACATCAAGTCTTCCTAGATTTCTGTCTTAGAAGCATTAGTAGGGCAACATAAAATAATACGTCCATCTCATAAGCTTCTTCGAAGTTGTCAATTCAGTAGAAAATACTGAGCATATAAATGACCATAATAGTACTGAGGTGAGATCATAAACCTCACTGTGCCTTTTTACTGGGGAAGAATTCAGGGGAGGAGGCAGGTTACTCTTTCACAGCCTCATTCAAGGCGCTCAGCATTCTGAAGTGCCTCAGCATCCTGGCAACTATAGGTGACAGTTCCACAATATGTACAAGGTAAGGAGAATGCCACAAGTATTAAAAAACATGGCAAAGATACCCAGGAGCTCTACAATCTATCAAAGCACAGCAAACGAACAACAGATAACATATGGCATACAACACACAAGTTGCACAGATACTGTTTCCTTGCAAAGTCAGGACTGCAAACGTAAACTACAGAATCGGTTTCAAGAGCAGCGCTTGGCTTTACTGCGTCACCTCCGGCAACACCTGAAGTCCACCCCACCACGAGCACTGCTTTTTCTGCTGTTAAGAAACCAATCTGACTGAAGCAGCTATAGCCAGTGGATCCATGTCCTGCAACCCAAATGACTATGGCAGAGGTTAAAGAAAAAGGCTCCAGTAACATAGTTTGGCTACCACTGTATCGTCAGCCTTTAAGTCATCTGCACTATATAAAGGTTGCTCTTGGAAAGTAAAGCACACAGTAATATACAAATGGTATCAATGGCTGAAAAGATTACACAATCAAGCTTGAAAGCAAATGGAAGTTAACAAAAGTAGTCTTTTAGGAGAGGTAGCCATTAGACTCAGCATTCAAAAAAAACAGGGAGTGCACTCAAAGGGTCAACACACACTGTAGTCTCTTGTAGACCCATCATGGTTTTGTTTTTTTCTTACATTTTTCTTGCCAAATGCACACACCCAGGCGCACACTCACACACACATACGCACACATATATATACATCTTTTTTTCCTAATTGCCCACTGTTGTCGTAACTTTGCCATACTGAGAACAAAGGCCAGCTTTCCTTTCATCTTCTCTCAGCTGTCCCACATCTACAACTGTTGCCTTCAGTCTGTTCCATACAGTAGCTAAACAGGCAGTGGAAATGAAAACTGCTTCAATTTAATATCCTGTTCCGAAAGACAGCTCCCAAACTGTAAGGCATTCCCTCATTCTGATGTAAGTTACAAGTCTCCTGGGTTTCTACTTGATACAATCTGCAGAGTGCTCTTCAGCCTTGTACTACAAAGGCAGCTTTCACCCAACCAACCAAGACCAAAGCCAGAATTTAAACACCACAAGTTCACACACTTCTATCAGTCCCTTGTTCCTGTGTTCCTTTCCAACAGCGCTTATCACTTTAATTTCAAAAGTCATGCACCAACGCTATAAAATAGAAACCCAAACTACCAAGAAGTCTCTTATTCATGACTTTGGAATATTGTATTAGTATAAAAGAGCATTCAATCATCTTAAATAAATATATTCTATTTCTGAAATCACAGCACATTCCAGGGGTAGTTACTGCCGTAAGCAGAGCATTAAGTAATCTCCATAGGTGTTTTAGAATCAAAGAATCATTTAGGTTGATCTTTAGACCTTTAAGATCATCAAGTTCTGACTGATTTGGTCTAGTATCTGGAAAATAACCTACTGTGGGGATAAGAATCTGCATCTCAAATGTTCTGCAGAACACTTTTCCCATACTTGTATACAGTACTAGAACAATTAAGAAGACATTACAGTAATTTTCTCCCAGCTGCTTAGATCTGTAGCTCCAGCTACGACAATGTACTTTGTATACCTCAAAACTATGCACGAAATATCAAAGATCACTAAATAAATAAAAGCCAAGGAAAACTGGGACAGTACTGCATTTTACACTTGAGACAAGATTCCCCCCTCCCATGGATAAGTCACAGAGGACAACTACGGTAAATGCTTTTCTTTTTTTTTTTTTTAAAGAAAGATTTATACACAGGTTCAGATCCAGAAAATAATGTGAAATGCATAAATATCGATAGCTTTAGCTAAGTTAAAATGGGTTCAGTAAAGTATGATACAACATATTCAGAATAAACAAAGCAGAAAAGCATCATATTTTGGTTTGCTTGAGATATACATAAGGTGCAACAATTTCTTCTCTAGAGGCATTTGTGGACAATGTGTTAACGGGTAACAGTGTTTGCTGGTATACTGAAGTACACACAATAGCAATAAGATTTTCCAAAATGAAAGCAGCTGAAATTAATAAAAATTAAAACAAAACAAACAAGGAAAAAACCCAACCCCAATACAGTAAGATATTGGTCTGAAAATTTTGTTGTGCTAACAGACTTTGTTACCTGAAAATACTGATACCCCTTCTAGTAGATTCAGGGAAAATTCTAGCTACTGAAATCAAGACATCACTCAGAGAACCAACAAAGGCAAATGCCTAGTGAACTATAAAGCTTTGCAGGATTTCTGCTACTCTCAGTGCCTAATCGCTTAAAAATTAAGCATATCTACAAAAAGGTTTATAAGTATCTGAAAACAGTCATATCCAGTAAACTGACCCAACCCTACCCCCTCTCTAAGGGAAAGTCAAGGAAAAGCAGATCAAGTAAGATATTAATTCATATAGAAAAAAGTAATTTTCTGTTTCTTTTAAAAAAGGTACCATTAATATACAGAAATATCTTCAGGAACAATATTGAAATTTAAATCGAGGAAGGATGGGGTGCTTTGACAAAAATATATCTACTCTAAAGGTTTCTAGAGAAATAAGTTAGTACCATTGTCAAGGTGAACGGCCTGCACTGTAACATATTTGGATTTCAGCTAATTATAAAGTGGTCCAAAACTCCCAACAGCCTCCTTGCTGTGACCCAGCAGTTTTTTAAGTCTTAGAAGTTTTTCCTGTCTTGTTAAAATAACTTATAAAACTTTAATAAAATCTTATTAAAAATACTGCCATAGGCTGCAATGGCATTCTAGGGGCTCTTAGTCAAATATTCACCTGAATTTTTAAAAAGCCTTTTCACTGACTCAGTGGCTCGTAAATCTCGTTGTTCTTCCCTCCTTCCAACACATGCATCCTTGTGCTGTTTCAGTGACACCTGCCCAGCCACCTGCCTTTTGTCAGACCTTTAATCCTTTGTTACAACTCGTGTGGTATGTTGTATATTGTTTCCTGACACTGAACCAAAGACTTTCACTTAACTACAATGAAAGGCTAAACCTAGCGAGCATTAATAGACTTACTGTCCGTATGGCTATTACATCAAATTAGTTACAAAATAACCCCAAAACACATTATCAATTCATCAAGTATAAATAAGAATGCCTGATAGAATGATGTAAACTCTCGTCATTTAAAGATTTAATTCAAAGAACTTCAAACTCAATCTAATACTATCAAAAGTTCAGCCGGTATGACGAAGACTAATAGAAAATTATTGCTGGAGTCCAATTTGGTAAATTGTTGTGCTACAATGCAAAAAGTAGGGAAACATCTTGTGCTATAGAAGAAGTACCCTGTTGAATTTGTAGCTTTAGATCAATTACTAGTGATCATTTTGCATCTGTTGGTAGGAATCAATGCTTGGTTATACAATGGTATAAGTCAAGATAGCAAAAAAAAAAACCAAAACAGGCCAAGTGATACACTTGGCCTGCTTGTGGGATGTATTTGTGAGAGCAAAACACAAAAATTCAACATAAGCAAAGACAGAAACTGGCAGATGGATCTGTTTGGTAGTCTGAATTCAGTCAAATGTTAACTCTTCGGTTGTAGTCTGTCCGTATACAACTTGCCACTTTACCAACACAAACTCTAACTGGCCCTTTATGCAAACTCTGAAGCTGATTTGGACTGTACATAGTAACTACAACAATGCCAGTGTCTGTAAAATGTAAAAAGTATGTGTATTGGTGTACATGTATATCGAAAAGTCACGGTTTTAGGTTTTTCAGAATGGTGAAATAATACTAAGGTCACTTTTGAAAGAAGCATTTGCAGTACTTTTTGTTTACAGGAAAGTTTCACCAAGTTGCTCAGATATCTATGCAAAAATAAAGGAACCCTTCAAGGCATGAAAGACAAGTCAATTATCTGCAGTATTTTCTTTTCCATACACCACTCCTTTTTCTAATGCACATCATCCTGGTTATTGAAAGCTAAATTAAAAAGAAACAAACCCAAACATAGCCTGTCAGAATTTTTCCCAGTAAACTCTACCACTCTGGTGGCAAATATAAAAGTGCAGAACATCTGGACCACATGGCTGCCCAAACACCGCTAACAATGGTACATCTGTCCAGGCTGCCTTGAGTTCTCTGGAACAGGTTTTAAATTCATTCTACAATATAAACGTAGGCATAACCTATTAATATAAACCATCTTAGAACTTAAATCTTCATGTACAAAAATGACTAAGAATATCTAATAATAACTAGTGCAGTGCGTCAGTGTTTTTGTTGTTGGTTTTTTTTTGTTGTTGTTGTTGTTTTTTTTTTTTATTTATTTTCATTTAGAATAACTAGGTATTATACGAAACTAGTTGCCATACTCTCTAGTTGGTAGAAGAGATGCTGTGTGAGCTAACAGTAAAGGCAGCCTTTTTCACACCAACCACCTATTTACTGTTTAAAAGCCTTCAATAGAAAGCAAGCTCTAGGATCATTCCATTTCTGTTCATTAATAGACAATTAATATCACCCTCCCACATACTGGGTTCCGATTTGAGGACCTGGCCCAATTGCTAACGCCTGGCTTCCAGTGACTTCTGGGCCACTCAGAGCAATAAGCACTTGCTTGCAGTCTATAGTTTCCATCATATGGACTGACTAGCTTCCCTTGGTAAAGACAAGGCTAGGATATTAGGTAAAGCACAATGTTTTACAATAAAGTGGAGCTTCACTGGTCAGCGCAGGAAATAAGCACTGGAGCCTGAGACATTTCATTTGGCTGTCCATCATGTGGGAGAGGTGTGGCCCTCTGACTTCTGCAAAACAAGAAAAGAAAAGCCACCCATCATTATTTGGAGCACAGGAGGTGCTTTTATCAGACCAGAAAGGCTGGAAAGCGGCACATGATATGGTTGTGACATTACAGCACCGTAGCTCCCTGTTGCTACAGATGTCCACACACTGTTACTACAGGTTCTTTTTAGGAGTATTCCTGAACCAGTAACACAATGCCCTGAGGACAATCTGCAACACAGTGCAGCCAGGCAAAACCAAGACGTGATGGTATTTGACTACACAAAATGCACGGCTGAAGAGTAAGTTAAGAGCGCACAGGTGCCATTACTCATTTTATAAGAAGTGGCTTCAGCCCTCAGAAGCAGAGAGTACAGCTAATGTGTGGTGAAAGAAGGTAAAGGCACAGAGGCATGTATCACGTCAATGCGAGTCAATAGCCACGTTTTAAGCAACATGGAAATATACTCGGCAGCAGAGCTGCAAATTGGGACTACTCCCAAGTTTCATGACTTAACACTTTGTGAGGCCAGCACAACATCTCTTTCATTACTACCTCACTGTTAATTTACAAATGATTCTCTGGCACAGGGTATTATAAAAATAAACTGCACCAGAATTATGTGCTGGAAATCAGTCATTGTAGCAGATGGACTTGGGAGAGCTCCTTTGCAGCTTGTCTTTTAAAATACATACACAAAGCATGTCACCGGCTGTTATCTAATCTCACAAGTCAGGTTCTATTTTTGTTACAGTATGTGTCATTTGCAGCAATGAAAATCTGGGGCCCACTTCTTATTTACACAAGGGCCACTTCACCTCACTCTGGCACAGCTAAGTCCCCAGCAGAAACAGAGGTACCAAGACGTTTTACACAACTGGAGTGCAATGAAGTGGCCTTGGCACAAAATCCAGCTCAAGCTCACAGCACTTAACTGGGGCATGCACAAGGTAAATAAAGCTAAACAGAAGCCTTCACATGAAAACTATGCTTCTACTAATTACAGTTAAGGAGGAGTTTGGCTTCCACAGCCCAAAGCTCTTGAAATTATTTAATTATTGAAGTCAGACACTGAAGAAATGCATCAAGAAAACCTCTAATGCTATTCTCATTTCTGGCTATTTACAAATAAAGAAGTGAGCTGCAAAAGATAACAGTTGACGGAGTAGAAAATGGAGAAACATTGAGCCCATGAGATTTCTATTTCTGTTTTGACTTCCATTTGCCAGGTATGCGAGAGACATGGCTAAGTCTGTACTGGGAAAGAGACCTCCCCTGTTGTCATTCCACCCTCACCCCCCCACCCCACAGGCAATTACAAGTTGGAATGTGCAACAGTTGCTGGGCATTTGTCACAGTTTGGTGTTTTCAGGCATCATGGAAGGTGCTGCAATGCTCTAGATGCACAATGAGATGACAGAAGGTAGGAGTAAGAAAGAAACACCCAAACAGAAGGTTACAGACCCAAACATTAGCTCACTTCAATAGGATCAAGAGAAGGAGGACAAGAACTCTGAGAAGAACAAAGGCAGAACAACCACAGTGAAGCAAATCCTGTTACTCTTCAGCAATTCTGGTCAGCATTAACAGAAATCAATGAAACCACAAGGGTGTGAGTGAGAGCCGAGCTTAGCAAAGCACTTCACCAAATCTCACTTTGTGGCTCCTGACTACAGAAGATGACAGAAGTGAGTTCAGCCTTTTGCTGTCTTGATAGCAGACACTTGTTTTGCGAAGCTGGGAGGAAAGGCCAGGCTGACTGCAGTGTGAAAATATATCCCACCCAAAACAATGTTGCATAAGTAAGGCAAAAGCTTCTGAAAAGAAGAACTTAGCAGGCTGGCTTCACCTGACTTTCTTTCTTGCAGGGCCCCTGTGCTTCTAAAAAAGCTTTTCAATGTTTGATGCTCAGGCTTAACACACAGGACTAGGTGGGTTGAAGGGGCCACAAGATCAACTGTAGACATCTCCAATAAGCTGCGGCATCAAAGAACAACACTGGATAATTAATAGCCAAGGAGGATTTGCTGTCATTGGTTTCTTCCCATCACAGCTCTAGCAAGCAGGATCTGACCATGCTGAACTGATGCAACAGCCCCAAGCAACCTGTGTGCTTTCCACCTTATCTGTATGGACGGTAACTCAGTAACAGAGGAACAACTCAAACTAATGAGGCTTTCCATCACCTAGTTTTTCTGCCCCATACCATTCTGCAGATGCTTTGCCTCCTACACAGCAAAGCACAAGAGTAAAAATAACATGTTAGGTTCCTTCAGCCATGTTCAGCATAAAAGCTTGGGCTGAAGTTACAGGAAATTTTATACCCAGCCTTAGGCCACTGAAAAATGCAAACAAGCATGCAACAGCTACTTAAATCTGCTATTTTCTGACAAATGTCATCTGATAATTAGAAACCCTCAATCACTAGGATCTCAAGGAGCATATCAATCTGTTTATATACAAGAATTGGTAAGCAAGCTTACCGAGGAGGATTACTAAAACAGGTCATATTGTCATTTAGGTGAACACAACACTACTAAGCAAGTGGCATTAAAAGAGACATTCACAGAAAGGTGAGGAAGAGGAAACACAGGCCAAGTGAAACAGTCTGCAATTCAAATGCTTTCTAAAGAAGCGGGCGGACACATAGTACTCAGACAATAAGGGGAAAAGAAAACCATACCTGTGTACATTTTCCATGGCTGCTACTTCTGCCAGAGCAGCTAAGCTAAAAAATGCAGACACTGCTGGCATATCTGATGTAATACTATGATTTTCTTCTGTCTCTGCACTTCTAGAGCATTCACTGTTGCAATCTGTTTCTGCACTGGATGTTTTTTGAAGAGTACTTTGCGGCAGCTCTTTCGGCTTCTCCTCTGCAATAAAAGAAACTTAAGCTTGCAAATCTAGCCCTTAAATTCACAGCAGCCCATCAATATACTGACTAGTCTGGCATTAACAGAATCTTCACCTTCATAATTCAGATTTTCTAAGCGTAATCCGATTCACATTGCAACCTCTTCTGACTCAAACTATTGGCAAAAGCACAGCACTAAGGTCTATGAAGCAGTTCACTGATTTTGCATTGAAATGAGTTTCATCTTTTATGTCAGGCAAGAGAGCTTTTGGGTACATTTGAGATACAGAAGTCCTGAAAGATTATCTAAACTGCAGAGGACTCCTGCAAGGACTGTGGCATTGACTGCTGTATTATGGAATTATTTTTTACATCCTATATCTAGGTGCAGTGTAATTTCTATGCTGGACTAGAAATAAATTATGAAAGATAACTGTTTTCCATTTCTCTCTGTATTAACTCTTAGTTCTCAGAGACAAATAGCCAGGGAGACGAGACAGATTTGGAAATTCAAACCAAAAAAGTTGGCCATTATGGGCTCTCTTGATTTCCCACTTGATTGATAACTGTATTTTAAAGAATGACCTTTCTGATCAGGTACAAAAGCAAGCTAAGTGAAAAATGCTTCCCTGATAGCTTACTCATACTCCCAAACCTTCTCCAACCATTCAGTTTTAACAAAGTTTAAGCTCCAATTTCCTTACCCAGTGTCCCTCCTGCTGGTGACACTCGACCATCTGCTGTTCGGACAAGATGTGTAATCTTAGTTTTCCTTGCTTTCCTCTTCTGGCTGCCAACTAAAGGTTCGTGCATCATTGCTGGCTCTGGAGTGTTTAGGGTAGATATAGAAATTTTGTTCTTCCAGGTAGACTCACTGGAATTTCTGTCTTCTGAGAGTATGGCTGAAAGAGGACAAAAATGCAGTTTTACGTGTAGAGTACTTCAGCTACTAGCTATGTTCATTTACCATTTTCTATCTTTCTTCATGAAGCTTCCCTCAGAGGTACTCAGGGCATAACTTAAGGCAAAATATAATCTGAATACTGCAGGTATTTACAGGGGAATAGTAGTGTCAGCTTGTAAAGATAGCCAGGGTGGGTTCAAGTTTCTAGTATTTGCAAAGGCAACTGTGACACGAGCAGTAGCACTTCAGTGTAAACAGGAAATCAAACAGTCTGTATAGAACACTCTAAAACAGAAGATGCCAACAAGTAGCTGAGACACAAAATGTGTCTGAGGAACAATAATGGTCCTCACGTAAGCTTATCTTAGCTCAGAGTCTCACAAGCAGAATTCTGCAATTCCTGACTAAGCCTTCTCTCTCTAGTCACTCTACACCATCTCCTCTAAGCAGAGGGAAACACTGCCTTGTACAAAACAGCAAACCTTAAAAAACACCAAAAAGGCAGCAAATACAAAAGCAGAACGGGATCACAGCTGAAGACAAGAATACTGAAAAAAAAAAAGCAGCCCAGGATAAAATACTGTGATAGAAATACTGCCTACACAAAGCCAGAGTGAGAAAGGAACAGTTTGAATCTTCCTCAGCAGTGCCAATGTTGGCATACAAAAGCAGCCTTCTGCCCCAAACTGGGAGCATGGCTGCCATCATCTGCCATTGTCCACCGCAGCCCCACTGCTGTCCCTGTGGCCCAGCTGGGTCTGAAATGTGGTTGATGGCCCTGCTCGAGGACATGGATCAGGCTAGGCCTGGCCTCACCCACCAGGCTGCCGTTCTGTGGGGCAGGGGACTCTGATCTCGTTGAAGGAATATGGGGGATGGGTGAGAGCAGGCTGCTGGAGGGCTGCCAGCCTGAAGTGTCATCGGGGCTGTCCCTCTGTGGGGCTGAGGCCCCACGCTGCCCCATGGCCATCCTTCCCTGGTCTTCCTTATTTCTCAGCTCCCTCCCAGTCCCCTCAAAGTCTCCCTGTGGGCAGCCCGTTTGGCCGCCTGTCTTCCTGGTGGGAGTGTCAATCTGCTTGAGGGTAGGGAGATTCTGCAGAGGGATCCAGATAGGCTAGATCCATGGGCTGAGGCCGATGGTACGAGGGTCAACAAGGCCAAGTGCCAGGCCCTACACTTGGGTCACAACAACCCCAGGCAGCGCTACAGGCCTGGGGAGGAGTGGCTGGAAAGCTGCCCAGCAGAAAAGGATCTGGCAAGGGTAGTCAACCACCAGCTGAATATGAGCCAGCAGCGTTCCCAGGTGGCCAAGAAGGCCAACGGCATCCTGGCCTGTATCAGAACTAGTGTGGCCAGCAGGACTAGGGCAGTGATCATGCCCCTGTACTTGGCACCAGTTGAATACTGCGTTCAGTTTTGGGCCCCTCACTACAAGACACTGAGGTGCTGGAGCAGGTCCAGAGAAGGACAAGGAAGCTGGCAAATGGTCCAGAGTACAAAACTTATAAGGAGCAGGTGAGGGAACTGGGGTTGTTTAGACTGGAGAAAAGGAGGCTGAGGGGAGACCTTATCACTCTCTACTACTACCTGAAAGGAGGCTGTAATGAGGTGGGGGAGTCAGTCTCTCCTCCCAGGTAACAAGCAATAGGACAAGAGAAAATAGCCTCAGCTTGCACCAGGGAAGGTTTAGGCTGGACATTAGGAGAAATTTCTTCATGGAAAGGGTTGTCAAGCACTGGAACAGGCTCCCCAGGGAAGCGGTTGAGTCACCATCCCTGGAAGGGATTCCATGTAGATGTGGTGCTTAGTGACACGAGTTAGTGGTGGACTTGGCAGTAGTTAGGTTAATTGTTGGACTTGATGACCTTAAAGGTCTTTTCCAACCTACATGATTCTATGAGCACAAATTCTCACCTGACTAAACAGCCACTTTAATCTCATTCATGAAGAAACAGGTCAGACAGCAATCACAAAATGTATTTAAGCTTCCAAAGTCTGAAATCAGTGTGCAATCATCAGTCATTTGTAATTTCCATTGATTTAATAACCCACACTGCTGATACCATAGGGTAGCACCAGTCCATGAATTCAATCCGGGATATCATTTTTACTCCTGTGATAAAAGTATTATGAGGCCTACCTCACCTATGATCACCACAACCTAAGGTTAGAAAGAAACTACAGGTAGTAAAGGGAATGTCCAAGTAATTTTTTACAGATGCCTGTTTAATGTGTTTTGGAATCAGGAGCACTCATGTTATCTGCACCAAGCGTTCAGGGTATTTTTTGCCAGTGCATTGCCATCCTGTATGCTTACATAATTTTTCCTAATGCCTCCATCACATCTCCCCTGCTGCAGTTTCAAGTCATTATTTTCTGTATATCCCATCTCCCTGCCCCAGTCCTTTACATATTTCACTGTCATAACCGTGTCTACAGTTAGCTCTCTTCCCCACCCCACTGCTTCTTTCAAGCTTTCAACCCATTTTAAAGATATGTTTAAGATGCTTTTGTTCACTTTCTGGGTGGTAGGTCAAGCAAAAATTACACCCACAAAACTCAAGCCAGAGTGCAAAAAATCTGCTCTTTGAGAAGGGCTCAGCACTGAACAAGACCAACCTCCTACACAGAGCCTGGTTGCAGCACGCAGGAGCACCAAATCCCACAAAGTGTGCACAGCAGCCAAGTAGTCTGCAGGGATTTTACGCCTTTTTATTTAGGTGTGTATTCACTGTTTAGTGATTGATTGTTTAGTAGATTTAATGACTTTCCTAGATCTAGCTAAGATAACCTCTATTCTTTTGTTTGTTTCTTCAACCACTAATTGTGCAAGGATGTGGAGAGGGTGAAGGGAAAAACTGTAACATGTTTTATCTTGTTAGCTGTTGCCCTTTGCTCTTTTAAGTGTGAAGGGACCTTTTAATGTTTTATGGCATAAGAATACAACCAGATCTAATATATATGTATGTATGTATAAAAGCATTTGGAATTATTTCAAACCTTAATTCTTCATACTTTCTCTTGTAAAACACTGTTGAACTTGTGCATGCTCTTTATTAAAAAACAAACAAACAACAACAAAAAGAAGTGAAACAAAAAACAAAACCAACCCCCCCTTCCCTCCCCCAAACCACAACCAAAAAAAAAACCCAACCCCAAACCACAGTTTCAAGTAGCTTTTTACCATGTTTAGGTAGAGCTGCTAACTTTTCCAGAGCACAGGTATACCGTAGAACTTAGTTTTGGTAAAGACAGCAAAAGAAATCAAAAAGAAAAGATCTGCCCTGCAACAGCCTAAGCAAGTAGAATTGACAATGACTTTCAAGTAACTCAATTAGGCTAATAGGGAGATGTTCAGATAAGCTGACCGCACTGACTGAGACCAAAATCTTAACTGGAATGTATAAGTAAATGCACAGTTTTCTCTCTAGATTTCTTATTTGCAAATTCATAACTGTTGATTAGGTATTAAATGTAATGGTTGGGTTGTAGTCCAACACTATCTGTTAATTCTGATTTGGGGATTTGCTCTAATTAGATAGTACTTTGATAGTGCTGCTTCATTTAGTTTGATTACATTTATAATAGCTTTAGTCTTAGCAATACAAGTCAATATTTTAAATAAAATGTAAAAAAGTAGTAAGATGTGATTTCAAATAAACATACAACAGAAAGCTGATTTGCTATGTTTTAATTAGATGTGTTGTATATTGCAAGCTATGTCAGGTGACTAGAAATTAACTGAATTGGTCAGTAGAGCAGACAAGTGCCTCTTAAATTTCTTTTCTTTCTCATACAAGCTAAAGAAAGAAAAGATAAGAAAAAAAAACTTTGTAAGGTAAAATACTGAGTTATTAAACACATAAGGAGGAGTATATGATGTTTGGCGTGTTTAGCTACAAAATAGCAGAAGGTGACTGACAAACTCAGGATGCAGCAAGTACAAGCTCTGTTACAGGGTTTTTCAATCCTTGAAATGAGACTTGACAGTGCTCTACTGGTTTTCTTTTTCTTCTTTAGCTCTAAAGTAAGCTCTTTACCATTTCATCATAACATTGCCACCATACAGTTTTGAAGGAAGGAAGGATTAAAGGTGAACAACAAATGAGTGGTTTTTGTGTGGGTAGAGATTGCAGGTGGGTGTTGAAGTGAAGAGCTTTTTTCTTCTCTAGCAGTCTTAGTGGACTTTGAGATACAAAAATCATTTTACTGACTTCTTTACAGATTATTATTCAAGCAGACAAAGCCTAACTTGGAGAAAAGGCTTCACACAAAGACTTCACTCACAAGACCCTTTTGCACTGAACTGCAGAGGAGAGAAGAGTCCGTGCTTCAAGCACCATATAGCTAAGCTAGGTGCTAATAGGGTCCTCCAGCACCTCCTTCAAGAGGAACAGCACCCCAGCGCTCCAACTCACAAAGACATATCCACAGAGATGCTCCAAACCAGGACTTGGTTTTGCTGTGCAGAAAGGACAGGGCCAAACAAGTTTAATTCCTTGTGTTTTTCTTTAATTTCTTTAATCAATTTCACATCTTTTCTGTTTCCACATAGTCCTGTGTTCAAGACCCGTCCCATGTAGAGCTCAGTTAATTTTCAGGAGAAAGTTGTTCAGAAATGAAATGAGGTTCTGCAGCTATTGTGCAGTACTGTAAACAGGTATTAATTACATGATTAGCTTTCCACGTGACAGTAGCACACACAGAACTACAGGGTTATTTTTGCAGAGCTGAGCACAATATGAAGATAGGGGCCTTTTCATCTGCTTACAACACAGTGAAAAAACCACTTTGAGACAAAGACACCTAGAGCTCTATGCCAGAGGTCTTCCTAAGATTTGTTAAACGTTAGCATGGACAGTTTACCCTATTCTGCAGGCATGCAGAGAACCTGTAGTCTTATCTTACCTCCCCCCATCTTTGTGAACAAGAAAACTGAAGTCAATGGGGCTGACTCAATGCACACCACAGAAGAGAATAAGCTTTTCAGACTGAACCCCAGCAAGACACAGACAGATTTAAAAGAATTTCTTCAGTGATGCCTATCTGTTAGGAGGGATAGGTGCAGAAGTTTAACCACATTTAGTGAAGAATGAACACTCTAAGCATGCTGGTAATGCCTTAACGGTCATTATGAAGTTACAAAGCCTAGCAAGGCAGAGCAAAGCCTCGTCACCAGTGCCTGCGAAAACACTTCACCAAGGAAGTGATGTCAAGCACACTCTGACCTGTACCCTGATGGTAATTCCAGCTATTCTGATAACAGGATGCTGCTGTAATATGGCTTATGAGGTCAGGCAGCACACAGAGCTGCAGCAAGGGCTGGGGACTAATAAGCAGAGACTCACCAGCTGACAAAGCAGGGGATAGTAAAGCCAGGTGTATGGAACAGCTGCTTCGATTGAAAGTTCTGCTGCATGAACCTATGCTGATCCAGCACTCTTCTAACTTGGAGAGATGCTAAAGGCACAGAGCTGCTGGCTCCCTCTGGGCTTTCTCAGCAGAAAAAGAAAATGGTCGTTCTGCTACTTTTATACACTTTCTGTTCTTTCTCAAATGTATGTGCTAGGCCTGGACAGACTGACATGCACATGGGAGAGCTGATGGAAGATCAGTACCAGGCAGTTAGCTCTACCAGCCATGGAAGACAGGGCTCCTTCACGCATCAGCTAGTGTTGAGACTGGTGTATACATTCATCTCCTCTTCTCCCGTTATGGTGCAAAGGTCAGCACTGCATCTGGTTGGTAGAGAAACCATGCCAGATCCCCCAGCACAGTTCACTAAATCTACCTGCAAGGAGTCAATGGTTGTGACTTACCCCTTGTTATTTAGAGTTTTGCTTACCGCTAGGAAACCTTGACAGTGTGGAAGAAAATAAATCTCTCAGCTGAGTGGTATTTGACCTCCCCAAACAGGGATGGGTCCAGCTCTGCTTCTGTCAATTTTCCTAAGGAAGTGATGTATCTTTTAACATACTTAGTTGCATTACTGTGTGCTCTGTGCTAGGAGTAGCAGGGGTTGTGGCATGTCCACTGGTATTTTACTGGGCTGTATCTACCTCTATAAACACCCGCAAATTCATAATATGGTGATTTGCACTCAGTGATGCTTGTGTACGATGTACTCGCAAGGAGTCACAAAATTCACTTGGATACTCAAAACAGAGACAGATTCAGACAACATGATCCAATCGTATCAAAATTTGCCTTTACTGAACTTAATTTTAATTCATTTGAAACACAGATGCACACAGGCACACACTTTTCAAAACATGAATCCAGTATGAACTGTGCTGACAGCAACCTTCCAAGTGTCTCCTCTCCAGCTATAAGAATATTCAAGATCCTTCCTCCCAAAAAATTTACTCCATAAAAACCCAAACCACACACTACAGATTTGCGACTCACCACAAGCAAAGACTAATGAAAAAAAAGGAGTAGAAATTTTCATTTAGTGTTTGATTCACTAAATCCGTGTATATTTGAATTAAAATGAAGATGCTGGGATTTCTCAGCTTGAATGCTGCAAAGTATGGGGCAGCAGAATCAACAAGCTTAGGCCATGCTGCCAAGGAACTCATGAAAGGTTGAAGTTGCATATGCAGCACATGATGGCGAGGCTGTACAGTGCCTGTCAAGGCCATACCAGCACTGGACTCTTCTGATCAAGGCTTTCCTTTCAGTATCATTACCTGGTACACTTAAGAGTAGGCAGGGCCCCAGATTTTCTCCCCCTTTGTAACCTGGAGAAAATACAGTTCTGTCTGTCTGTCTATCTATCTATCTATCTATCTATCTATCTATCTATCTATCTATCTATCTATCTATCTATCTA
>JANIJG010017770.1:20368-48327 GCA_024611175.1 Megaceryle torquata | reverse complement strand
TTTTGTTTGCTTGTGGTTTTTATATATATATATATATATATGAAATGCTTGCGAAAATCACCTCAGAGATCATTAGATTGGTGCCAAGGAAATTTAGAATGAATTCCAGTTCAATGAAAATAGCTTTCCAAAAATCTGTACCTTTCGAATGCTCACAAGTATATCAGTTAAGGAATCTCATGAGATATTTACAGTGCCTGAAGATGTTCTTTGTGATTCAGGCTGATAATACTTTCTCAGAAGCCTAGTGTGTATGAAATATCATCTTTGGTGAGTAAGAGAAGAATCACATATTCTAACTGCCGAATTATTAATATTTGTAAATATATGGTATTGTGTCATAACAAATCTGCTGTTTGCTTTCCCTAGTCTATACTGAAAAGCTCCCCTCTTTTTTTTTTTAATTTCACACTATTTTAACAAAGTGTGCTGATCGCCTGAGCACAGTTTGACTGCCATAATTCTCCACTAATCACACCTAGAAGTTCCCTTATGCTTTATGAAACACAAAGTTAAACCAGAATAGAAATTATGGGAGTAAAATGCAAGATCAGACAACCAATGTGCAACAGGACTAGGAAGTGAAGCCAGACAGCCTTGTGCTTTCCTTGCAAGGTCTTTCTCCTCCTCCAGCCGTTTTAGCAAAAATACCTAACACCTTGTTGCTTTGAGCAGGTTTCCATACTCAGCACATCTCTGGAGGTCAGAGAAGGGTGGGAAAAATCTCGTTTTGTCAGTACGTGGGAGGGCTTTGACAGCTGCAGGGCGGAGCTGGGGCCCATCTAACCAATTTGGCAGTCCTTGCTCTGCTCTGGCCTCTGGAGACGGTGACCTGGAATGCAAAGCCTCCTCCTTTGTGTGGTCTTGTTCCTATACATGCTGCATGAGCCTAATGCTAGCCTTGATAGAAGACATAAATTAATTATTCAGTTATGTAGAAATCTTAATCAAAACCCATGAGCTCAGCACAATACATAAATATATCAGTGTTATTTCTGGGAGTAAACTTAAAAAACAGGAGAAGAAACAATGAAATCAAGGAAAAAAATACCTTACTACATCCAATTACTGTGGAAAGAGTAAGTATGTCTTTGTTGGAACTTTGAAAAAAGAAAGTTTTGGCCTGTTGTCTACTGTGGCATTATCTCAGACTAAGAAATAAGGTGATGAATTTGTTGGGATGCTCGCTGGAGAAACTGCTTGATTGCAATCTGGCCTGCTGCTTAAGGAAAATAAAATTGAGTTCTCATCAGGCAACAAGCCTGTATAAATTAATAGGCTTTAATAATAGCACCTCATTACATTTTTATAAAAATGCCTGGGAAATGAATGCTGGAAATAGAAGGGAAAGCTCTATGGGATCACGGTTATAAAGCAAAGATAACATAGTCAATATTACAGTATTTCAAAATAATGCATACACTGTACTGGATACCACACAGAATTCAGTGACTGGGATTAAGTCCAAGTAAACTTTTTTGAATGGATGTCCAAAGCAGATGGGAGACCTGACTCATGCGTTGGAATAGAAAAATGATTTCTGGGACAAGGTGTTTGGTAAACAGTCAGAAAATTAGAGGGTATTAGCCTCAGTGGATGCTGATGCATAGCAACAATATTGTGGTCACTATTAAAAAAGTGTAATTTGCCAGCAAATAATAATAAGGTTTTTACTTTTGTATCCAAGACAGGCCACTTGTTTCCCATGGATTTTTAATACCTCTGTGCAGTAACTGTTGACAAATATTTACACTTTTGCAAAGTGCTCAGCACTGTGTTTGTGAACTTGGAGGCATTTCTCAGCCATTGGTCATTAATCAATGCAGTGGTGAACAGACTCAGTAGAGGTAAAAGCAGCAGAGAACACTTCTGGAAGGATGCATGGGCAAACAACCCACACTGAAAAAGATTACGTTTGCATTAGGGAGGTCATCAGCATTGCCTGTAGTAAGGATCTAATTTAGGTGTTTTATGTGAGAGCCAGGGCTCCCAAGGCTGACTGATGAAGGGAAGTGCCTCTAGAGGATAATGCAGAATATCTGAGTTGGACTGTAGTTATGATATTAATTTAGATACCTTCTTTTCATTTACTATACATAGAGCCTGGACAGGTACCTAAATTAAGGGACTGAAATTATTCAAGGCAAATTCCACTCCCTCTTCTGCAATGTGTTCAGTGCCATGAAATGCTGATGTGTCTGGGAGCTGTGTATGCTCTGTATTTCACAGAGTTTAGTACATCAGGGAGAGATCTCTGATCTTGGGTCCTCAGTGGTAATACTATATTTAAATTAATAGATTGAATTTATCAGCTTGTCACTGTCAGTTACAGACTAGACATGAGGCTTTCATGGGACACTCACTGACTCCTCTGGCATAGTGATATGTCTTATCTTTATTTTATTTGAGGGATGTTCTTATGTGAGTTTTTGATGACAACTCTCAACATATGTGGATAATACTTACTTGATGGAGACTGGCTATTTTGACTCTGAGGAAGGGTGTCTTAAGAGATGGACTCAAAACAGAATGTGACGCATTCCTGGAACATGGGGAGTTGCTTCTCCCTTTCCACCAAAGAGACTTGAGGGCAACACTAGAGCCTTGACACTGAAATGTTACAGAAGGCAAGGTTCACATCTCTGACTTCAGCAAAGACCGAGTGTGAGTGCTCATTAAATAATAGTATGGTTCAGAACTGATTCCAAACTTCTCATCTTGCACCATTCCAGCTAAGCCAGTTATGAACAGGAACACTGCTCAGAAACCCCTTTGAACTTCGGAGGAATTTTGGTTCTGGATCTAAAACCTGAGTTCAGCAGTGTGTAACAAGGGCTTTCAGTCAAAAGGGAAGCATGAAAGGAAATCATTCAGGATTATTTTTGTAACATACTGGAGTAAACAGCAGAGAAAAAGAGGTCAAGCCATTTGTGACTTGTATTCTAATAGCCAAAAATTGTCTAAAAATACAAATTAAAAATATGAAACATGTATGAGTACATTTGAACTACTATTTCACAAAAGTTTTAACTGAGGAAAAAAACTTTGCAACACCACCTGCTGTTCTGCCGGTTTTGACCTGACCCCTTTCTCCTTTTCTTGTTATTATAAACAGTGAGCTCTTTAAGTGAGAGCTGTTTAAAGGATAGGGGGCTGTAAGTGTTCCTTCCTAGATCCCAGATGCAGTGGGAGACTGATGGGCTTTTTGATCTTTATTTTATGAGTGTCTGATAAATTGCCTCTGGCACCTGGCAACTGAAATTTCACTATCTGAAAACTAACCCTTATGTCAAACAATGTGGCCAGTCTCATACTCTGAGTTAAAGAGCTGCATGCATTTAAGTACAGGATGTTTTCCAACATTCAGTACAGTATGTGGTAAAGCCCTGCTTCACATATTATTATTAGACAGATCCTCAGCTGATGTAAATTGGCATAACCCAATATGATTAAAGGAGCTGAACTGTTTTACATCAACTGGCAACACGGTCCAAAGTGCAACACACATACTTTTTGATTTAAAATAGTATTTTGTGTGTGATTCTTCAAAGGTCGGTATGGTTCAGCTTTTTCAATATATTGCTCCATGGCCTCTGTTTTTTGTTTCTGAGGCAAGTGGAAAAAAAAAAAAAAGTATTAAGATAAAGCATCATGGGTAATTTTTTCTGGTGTACTTGTTTGTTGACTGCTTCAGATGGAAACTGAGCTATCATCTATTTTAAATCAAAGTCTCAAATGTTGGTCTAGCTAATGACTACCAAATTGTGTTACTACATGTGCCCCGGGGGGAGACACTATGGTCTCCACTTTGTTTCTCATGTGTTCTGGCAAATGATAGGGAAACTCATGCCTGTTTGTGTTAGAAATGAAAAGATCAGCAACAGATCTGCCTGAAATTCTGGAATTTCTGTCTAGAAGGTAATCCTAACATTTCATATATTTCTCATCCTCTTTTGTAACATGGATTTGTGAGGGAGAATTAATGAAATGGAGAAGGGAGTTTATCATAAGGAACAGTGATGAAAACAGTGGGAGAGATACAGATGAAGTGGAACCACTGTAAAGAAATAAAGGCAGAGGCAACAACTCACATATTTAAATAAATGAGAACATGATGCAGTCTTAACTACAGATGTTATAGGACCATGAATGTTCCATGCTTGGGCAGCCTAGGGTGGCTCAGAGACCTCTGCTGGGCTTGGGAGTAGGAGGAAGATTCTGAACACTCCCTTGATCTGGGGAGTTTGGAAATGTCAGCTGCGTGAGAGATAGCATAAAATCTGAAATAAAGCAAGAAACTCCAAGAAACTGAATAGTCTGATCAGCATAGCAGAAAATATATGTCAGTAATAATAAATGAAGGATTTCCTTGCTGCATCCTTGAAGAGATTTGAAATCTGATGTAGCTCAACATGCATATCAAAGTAAGAAATCAGATTAAGTTTGTATTTGTCTCCTTATGCAGGTTCTATTTCCTGTGACAGGCATCCAAGTGGCACCAATATGACTGAATCTACAACCCAGCCACATTCACAAACATAATTATTTTGTATTGACTAAGACACATGCAAATTTTATTTTTCTCCAGAGGGGAAAATGCTGTCAGCTACCACATGTGCTTCTGCATTGCTTGCTATTGGCACCCACGACCCCTGTTTCCACTACCGAAGGGACTGGGGCACTGAGTTTGGATGAACACCTAACATTTAAGTGCAGAGTAGATGATTCCATGGGAGACATCCTGTTAGAGGATGACATCCCACCCAGAGTACTAGTAAAATGATTCCTTTTACAGGAAAGCTCATGCTAGCAAATTGTCTTTGAAGACAATGCTGTTTGCTTAGACCAGAGCATTCTGTATTTTCTTGCAGGATCGGCAGTGTGGCTGGTGAGGTGCTGGGTGAGGACTCCAGACATCTGAGCTCTGGTGCTGGCTTTGCCTCCGGGTTTGTGTGGGGGTACAGGCAAGCATTCCTGGAATTATTGCGCATCTCTACTTCCCCTAATTCTTTCCTGTTAACATGGGATCATATAAAACCTAGCACAAATTGAGCCTGGAGCTTAGAGGAGGCCATAGTTGCTACTGAAGTACAAATAAAAATAATCCATAATTCTTCCATAGAACATTTAAAGCAAACAGTCTGGGAACAGAAACAGCCACAGTTTAAATCACTGAAAAATCACATAGGACAAAAGGAAATGCAGATGTTCTGACTGAACTGTCTTATGAGTTGTTGACTAGTTAATTAATCCAAGTTTTCTAGTGATTTATTGATTAACAGAGGTTCTGCAGTCATGAACACGTCAAATTTCACAATGGAAAATTTAGCAATGGAAAATGTCTGGTCTTTTAGTTCCTTCCTCAAACAAGACAGAATGCTATGAGAACTGAGAACATTTCATGTATTAAGCTTATGCCAGTCAATCTAACTGTGTGATAGTATTGCTTAAGCAATTTTGATTGGCGCTTTTTTTTTTCTTTTTCCATGCATTTTTTTTCTAAGTGAAGTGATTTTTTTCCTTATTTTATGAGAGCTAGAAAAACTCTCCATATAATAACTCCCATAATGTCTTTATGGACATATGGTCAAGAGTATGTATTAATTCCTGGCATGATAATCACATTAGGTAGTCTAAAAAAGGATAAATACCAGTGGAGTTGCCTTTCCTGTAATTGTGAAGTCCCAGAAGTAACATACATTTAAATTTCTTGGAAGACTGAAAGCTACCTTACTATTGGTTGTTACTTTGCCACCATATCCTGTGGTAAGAACATGAAAGGGTTTGTTTTGTTTTGTTTTGTTTTTCTAAATACAAGAAGAACATCTGCCTATCTGTGAAGTTTTCTTTTAAGTATTTAATTAATGAGTGCTAAAGCTAGTCAAATACATGTATTTGAATTGTTATTCAGAGGAAACTGAGGCCTGTCACTATGCTTATATGTCCTGGAAGGTTAACTTTCTCTGTCAGAAGACAATTAACAGCTGCCCATCCTTCATGGTAATAAATGTCACCTTTTTACTTGGTGGAGGTCAACTGTAAAGAGGTCTATTTCTCCAGTGTGCAGATATGTTGTAGTCCTCTCCAAAAACAATTGTGCAAATGACCATACTGGATGAGACATACTGTATCATGCAGAAATGTCCCTCAGCAAAGCAGGAGGGACAGAGGGCTCATGAGAAGATATAATTACCCTATCAATAGAGTTTCTCCTAATAGTGCCCTAATATCAGAAACTGTAGAGAATCAGTGTTTGATTATTATATTGTATTATATTATACACATGTTATTATATTGCATGTTATTTCTAGAAGTAAAACTGAGTCCAAAAGAGGAAAGGTGATATGAATGTGATTCTTCATTACTTCTCTCTGGCTTCTGGAGCAGCTCGTTGGAACAGCTCCCAGCTTCAAAAGTTAGAGTGGCCTTGATGCTACTCTATTTGACACAAGTGCTGAACTAATCTTTGTCTAAATAGGTGCTGAGGGAATTCCATCAGATGCCTTAAACACACCTGCACTGACAGCTTAATGAACTTAAAGGATGAGGTAATGCCATTTCAATGACAAGAAGTCTTCAGATTCTTGTGCTGATAAATTGGTTCTGAGAATGCAGCTAATGTTTTCCCAATGGGAAGAAAGAAAATAGGGTTTTTTTCCATTAATTATAATATCTGGA
Organism: Megaceryle torquata; assembly: GCA_024611175.1. Lineage (NCBI taxonomy): Eukaryota > Metazoa > Chordata > Aves > Coraciiformes > Cerylidae > Megaceryle > Megaceryle torquata. Next base: position 41,649 of record JANIJG010017770.1, on the reverse strand, counting down.
TATTCAATCTGGATATTTTTTAAAATATAACTTTGAATTACCTGTGTTAAAAAAAATCTTACAAGCTAGTTCTAATGAAAAAAGTGAAGCATGCATGAAAAATATGAAATGGTGTCTAAACATTAGATTAATTTAGTGAAAATACAAGTCATCTGAAAGGAGAGGCCTATGTTTAGAAATAAAGTAATATACTCCTGTACATATATGTGCAAAGATAAAACTTGCACATAAATTAGTAGAAAATAATTACTCAACTAAATAAAATATAGATTAATTAAGGAGTCTATTTGTCATGGTCAACAATGAACACGTTGTGGTCTTCTTTTAAATGTTGGGACAGTTAAAAGAATTTTATTCATTGCTTAATGCCTAGCTTGCTTTCTCTGAAACTGCACTGCATCTTTCTTTGCACAAAAAATTTCTTCAAATGTCCAAAGAAGCTCTATGAGAAGTACAGGTGTAGGATGCAGAATAACTGAGGATTAAAAATGTAGTCAGGAGAAGACAGAAAGTACTTACTTCCCGAAATCACAGGGGAGACATCTAATTAAGCATCAAGTCTGAAACATATAAAGCACTACTACTGTCTCTGTATTCACCAGCTTTTTGCCATGTAAAGCACTCGTAGGGTGATGGGCACTTTCCTCTGGGAACCACAAAGACCACAATGCTCTCATTGATCTATTAACAACCAACAGGTATCTGAATATTGAAACAGGGCATAGTCTTCAAAATAATTTCTTCCTTTATTCTCTATTTCCCAGAAGCCATTTGCTTTGGTGTTCAGTTTTTGTCTCTGGGTGCATTTTATTTGATTTACCCTGGCCTCACTAATCACTTCAGTGACTGAAGTCACTAATCTTCCCGAATTGCAGCCTCCCTAGAGCCAGTGCTTTACACAGGCACCTCAGTTAAATCTGCAATTAGGGTCGTCCAGTGTTACAATCAATAACATTTTGGCTCTTGTTCTGTATAAGCTTGTCATAGTATTTATCACACCTAGGGACTACAAGCTGACAATAGGTGTAATAAATACCCCAGCAGTAAATATTACACCCAGAGTTTGCAGGATTTGGCTCTGATGTTTCATACATTCTGAAACGCATGCTACAAAAGGGGTGGTTTTTTTGACTCAGAAATTGGTAATTTCTTCATAGAAATAGGAAACAAATGCAGCAGCTTCTCTTCGACTCCAGGCTGTAGAACCTCATTTTGAAGCACACAATATCAATGTTCTGCAATGTTTGAGATGTGTAAAGGGAAATGATCTTGGGTTCAGCTGATATCCCAAGTCAGTAAATCTTGCAGCTGAGTCCCTGTTCCCAATCCTAGCCCACACTGGGGAATAGAGGAGAGATCCAGCTGTCACAGTCTCCAGATGCCTACCAAGGCATCTACTGCTGCTGGGCAGAGCAGCATGCAAAGGCTGATGATTAGTTGAGACTTCCTGGTTGCACAGACATCCTGTGGGAGTTTTTGGTTCCTTGAGGACTTTCCTGGTTTTTTTTCCTGGGTTTCTCAGCTTCCTTTTCTTTGGATCTTTTTTGTCTCTTTTCAGTGGAAGATGAAGAAAATGCAGTGAGATTGGAGTTCCCTGAATGCTCCTCTTCCTCTCTTTGGTTTTGGGCCATAAGAGGACACATTTCTTTCTGGTCCTCAACTGCCATTGGTTTGAGTAGTAATTTTGTAAATCCAGGTCCATCAAGAGCCTGAGAAAGTCAAACCTTTGATCAGTCACATGGCACCATAGGTGATATGGCATCACAGAGTCAGGGACTGCACTTTTTAGTCAAGGGGTTACCTTTAATCTCTAATTTGGCAAAACAAAACAAAACAAAGCAGAAATCCCCCTGAAGCATTTCACTTTTGCCTTTAATGCCAGAGAGCTTAAGCATGGCAGTTTGGTGATGTGCTATGCAAATGAAAGCTGTGAAAAAACAAAGCTAGTTAAACACAAGTTTTTCTTTAGCAGGTAATTACTCTTAGCTGTTTCCACATGCCTCCTTACAGCCATGAAACCCTGGTACATAATGATGAAAGACTAATTTCAGAACTCACACATGCACTATTTTGTTAGCAGTGGAAACACAAGAAGAACATCTGGGTGCTAAGTTCAAGCAAAGTGCAAGGGTTTTTTTCTGAATTCAATGTTGGTGTGTCCCATCATGTAACTATGATATATGATAAAAGGAAAAATCACAGCCAAACTCAACGTTGTTCAAAGCAAGGTGCTAGTGAAAGGATGAGATGGAAAATAAGTACTAATGGATTAATGTTCCATGATAAATGTTTTATTATAAAAGCTAGTGAGTGATTAGATAATTCTTGCTTCCAAAAAGCAGGATTTAAATATTTCTTCTTGGCTTGAAACCAAAATAAATACATCACTTAACTATCTGGTTTATAGGAGCATCTATATGAATAAAAAAGTAGTAGAGATTTGCTTTCTTTTGTACAGTAAGTGTTATAAATAGGCAGTTACAACAGTATGTTGCTTACTGTTTGGAGCTGTTATGATACATAAAAAGAAGTCATTACAAGTGTTAAAGGCATGTCTAGAATTCTCTGTGCAAACTTCACTGTCACTAATTCAAATAGTTATTCAGAGGACTTCACAGTGAAAGTTCGAGTGAGAAATCTTACATTTTAAGGAAAATTAAGATGTAAACATTGAAAAATGTCAATATTTAGATTTGTAATATATATACAGAAAGTTCACCCAAAATCATTTTAATTTCCACGAGTATATCAGATCTTGAATGTATGCAGACTTGTCAAAAGGATATAAATATATTAAATAGAATAACTCAAAAAACTGCTTCTATTGGTATCTTTACTCATTAATGGATCTCAAAGGATTTACAGGGGAAATTCATGTTATCCCTGTTTTCTGGTGAAGAAATCAAGGTATTCAGAAGTAAAGCAGCTTATTCACCACCCAACCAGTCAGAGCCCAGATGTCTCAGGTCCGATTCAATACTGTGTTTACAGGATCATGATAACACTGATTGCATTGGTTACATTTGATGTAAATGGCTGAATATACACTTGACACTTTCTGTCTTTAGAGGGACAGTGTCCTCAAATCAGACTGTAATGGTGCTTTCTGGGCATTTTTCTGAATTCAAAGAATTCAAAGAATCTTGGAGGCCTGGCTGGATGTTGAAGAGAGGCGTAGGAGAAAAGGCAGACCCTATCACATGGATGAAAATAGACTCCTACTGCATACAGTTACTTAAATGTGGATAAGAAGGTCAGAAAAAATGATGCAATCTCTAAGTCACAGATTCAGTTACAGTCACAGTTCATTGAATTAACAGTGAACAAAGACAGGGTTGTATGAGTTATGGAGAGAAGGGCACAAAAGTTATTTTACTAGAACAGCAAATTAAAATAAAACAGTACAATGCAGAGAAGCGTGCTCATGCTCTGTCCTCCTGTCAGCTTAGCATCTAAGTCTTCTTTCTCTGCTTCTTGTTGAACAACATTGATTTTATTTGCTTCACTTTGGCTACCTGGGTTAATTGAGGATGAACCAGGTGACAAGGGAATAGAAAGGACACACACAGCAGTCAAAGCAACAAGTTGATCCATAGATACACACATTGCAGTCACACATGTTTAAAGTATGACTTTTTGATGCTTTAACTTTACACTCTCCTAAAAACTATGCTTAAGGGCTCAGACTGGTCTCATTGCTCAAGGCAAACAGACCATTGTCTTACTCCAGGCAGCCTAGGGATAAGTGTGTGTTTCTACATTTTTCTCCAAGCTGTCTAGGACATTATATATTTAATAAATATATTTAGTACCTGGTGTCTGCTGACAGTGCGATGCTGGATGTGCTCATCACTCACTGCTCTGGCTTCTGCAATCTCACCATGTTGAGCCGTGTGCAGGAACAGACAATGAGAGCATGAGTGGACCTACACAGTCTTCGCATTCCCTGGACTTTGGGGAGATTGTTCCTGACAGCAGTTTTGGGCTCAGGCAGCCAGCCCTAAAACTAAGCAATTATGGGGATACCCAGTTTGTGCAGAAGTCTGTGCTATCATATCTGTGCTGCAAACAGTCCTCAAATATTCCTTAAAATGCTTGCTCAAGAATGTCTACTCACACTACACTCACTGTAGTGTAAACACACCCTTAAAGCAGATGTAGAACATGCCCCAGGGGGAGATAATACAACACCCAGGGATGGCGGGTAAATAAAGCAGTCTATGTGCAGTCACTTTGCCCTGCATATTCGTACTAAGCTGAAGGTCAGACTTCATTCTGCTGAAATGCTAATGGAGCATGACAGCCGTATAAAATACGTTTTAATAAACATAGGGGAGTGTTGCTTTCTTCTGCAGCTATTGGTCTTGTGGATGTCAGTGTAATGAAGATTTGGCCTGTGTTGTATTGCCCTACAGTAGTTTTACAAACAAGGTAGATTTATATGGCTTTGGAATTAAGCTACTGTTGCAAAAACAAGTCCCCTAGAAATGTTTGGTGTGGTATTATTTACAGTGAGGCTACACTGGTTCCTTTCTTATTAATGCTAAGGCTCTTAAGGTTATGCTGAACATAATTCTTCTCCATTTCTGCTGAGGGAGGGGTTGAAAAGTTATACTTTTATGGAAAGATCCACAATCCTAATATCCCTGGCTTAAACTAAGCCCCTTTATGAAAGGACTTGAATTAAACTGTGAATTGAAAGCCAGTAGAGGAAATTTTATATTGAATCATCTTGAGTATATAATACAAGCTATTAGGAAATAAAGCTGGAAACACTGTGTAGCACATCCATGAGTAAAGATGAGTCACCACCATCACAATTTAACAGAATATTTCCTCTGAAGTTCAGTGTACATCAGAATTTGAGTTTGATGGCTGCTGAAGCCTATTTCAAGAAGTTAGCTGGGCCCTTAACTGCCTTATATTTCAAACAGAAACTTTGATTTCTTTGAATAGCTTTCATCAGATAGACCCAAATTTTGTATCTATCAAACTGCATCATACTTTCCAAACACATTTCTAATATTAGAATGTTGTGAAACACCGGAGAAAGAGCTGTTCACGTGGACATTTAAAAATAATTATTTCAGAATTTCCATTGAAGTCTGAAAACAGTGTGCTCATGAGTTACCTAACAAAGATGCAGGAAAAGCCTTTTCACTATGTGGTGCAGAAGTGACGCAAGGGCTCCCATGTATCACTGTTGCCTGTCATATTGCTGAAATTCCTAAAAAGGAAAATAAGCTATCACATATAAATGTGTGTAATGTGTGTGAAGGCCAGGAACTTTCCTTCCTTGTTACTCTGTGTGAAGAGAGCAATAACAAATTTCTCTGAGTGCAAAGTTTAGGATCAGGAGAAGGGTTGTAGGGGTGTTTTTAAAACTGATCTTTACACCAGAAAATACGTATTTTCTAGTGCTTATAAAATTTGGGGCATTAGCAAGTATCCTGCAATATTTTGAATCAAAACTGACAGACAAAAGAGTGCATGTTACCATCCTCATTTGTCTGAAGGCCTGGGATGGGGTTGATGCTGTCTCTGTGTCCGCAGCCATGGGGAGGTTTGGGATTGTTCAGTCTCAGAGTCGCACAGAGCAACAGATGGGTGCTTTTGCCCAGGCTGACTGTGGGCTCTTATCTCAGGTAGGAGTAAAGTTTATACACTCCTGGGAAAGATGAGTTTTCTTCAAAGTACAGATCACACCAAGAGCCTAACTAGGATTGTATGAACAGCTTTTCGAGGTGCCTATCTCTCCTTAATGACTATAAAGAAAGTGTAGGATGACTGGTCTCTGAAATTAGTTGCTTCCATTGGTATCGTGAGTATCTGCTGAGTGCCACCTGGAAAGGATTTGCTTCCTCCCAACCCTCTGAAGACTGACCCCATTCACTCAGACTGTGCTCCTGGGAGAGCTTTTGCCCCTGCCTGAACTCAGATAGAGTGAAGGTTTGTTTACATCCAAACTGAATTAATATTTCCAAATAGTTCATGGTATAGAGCTGTGTGAAAACTGTAGCTCTGACTCCAGGGAGTCTTGGTTTACAGTGAACCTTTTCAGCAAAGAAACACGAATTTTCTGTTTCCCCCCACTTCTCTGATTCCCTCACAATGAGCCAGAGGAATTCAGCCAGGGAGGGGGCAACTCAGGCTCTGCTCTTAGGGATTTTCACTGGAAAGAAGATGCTGACTCCTCATGAAGCTGCTAGTGTGCTGAGTGTAAATCCACTTTCCCACCTCAAGGACTTGCTTCTGACCATGCACAGAAATTTATAGTTTGTTTTTAATAAAAATATTGTTCACCATTATCCATAAAAGAGAAAGGTTTGTTGGAGCTGCACACCTCCCAGGCACGGTGCTATTGGTTGCCCTGCCAGCCCTGTGATGTAAATTACCTTTGCACTTTGTAATAGAGTCAGCACCATGACAGGAACTCACACATCACTCAGTTGGCTAAGGGTAATAAAGAGGAAAATCAAAAGGAGCATGAGTTCATGCTGGAGGTATGTGCAATCAAGGAAAAAGATTTATGACAAAAGCTGAGTTATAATATTAAAGGGTATAAACAGCTTCTTACTGTTATGCTTTCATACACCCTGTGTTCCTTCACTAAGTACAGTGTTAAGGTTGGGGGAGACTTAGTTGCGAATCATTGCTTTGTTAGAAAGGGTTCTGGAAAAACAAACTTGTATTTATGTGGCATAAAAACCATTGCTGAGCTTCAGCCTGGATCTATGTGAGTCAGTATGAGGTAGCAGTTTCTGGCTAGCAGGCATTAAAAGCATATTTTGGAAGTCTGGTGTGACAATCCTCATTTGTTGACAGCAACTTAACATCTAAAAATCTCGCTTGCTCTACTCACCAAACTGCAGCAGTGTCTATCACTAGGAGCCACTCATGCATTTACAAGAAACAGAGACAAATACTGGATGCTGAGATGACCTCAATACGGATGGTACCCAATTTGTTCTTCTCAGAACATCATGACCATAACATTATCTGGGCATCCTCTAGTATTAAGTAGGAATGGCTGTACTCTCTTGGACTAAACCTTCACCCATCCTGATTTCGAGCCTCTTGTGAACACTGCAGATGCTGAAAGAGGCTTGTATGAGCAGGGAACAACTAGGAATCTCCTGTGACCCACACTCATGGCTCACCACTGTGATGCTCCATGGCCACCAGAGCCTTTGGGCACTGTCTTCTGTCCTCAGTGACACTTCAGTCTCCACACTTCTGCAGGCCAGCAGACCTGCATCCTCCTTTCCCTCCACACACACACACTAACCCCTGCCTTCAGTGAGATAAAGGGAGATGGCTACATGCTGAATAAAATAAAACTGTAATGAGGAAATAGCTCAGAACAGAGTAATAGAACTGAAATGCCACAGACCAGCAAGTATAACAAACACTGAGGCATTTCAATATATATATGGTTTTTTTGTCTCTGTCTCCAGTGTAAAGAACAGCTCTTTGTACTTACTAGCAGTATCTGATCAGATTTTTCCTATAAGACTACAAAAGGAAGCTTTCTGAGTTCTATGATTTTTCCAGTGCTATTTATGCCCCTTTTGTTCTCAACTGGGAAACCAACAATAAGCCCAGGCAATGAGATCTCCTGCCCACTGTTTGCCAACATCCTCTCCTTGTCAGGATATAGCCAAGATCTAGGCCAAAGTCCTACAGGATTGTGCTATATAGTATATAAGATATGTGAGCCCTTCCCCTGGGATGCCCATTTTGCACCCCATTTCACCTCAAAACTCCACTAGCTTTATTAGGATAGAGGGGGAGTCAGGTTTGTCCCCAAAGAAATCATCTCATACTTGGAACCAAGGGTGAAGGGAAAGCATGGAAAACAGCCCACTTTTTATGTTACACCAAAAAGGGTGAAGCAGATGTTTTTAAGTAAACATGGGCTCTTGTTCTGCATTTCTGAGAAGTCAAGAGAAGCTTTTTCAGAAGCAGGAGTAGCCCATCAATTTAAAGGTGCTTTAAATACTGTACTTTCCCATAAAGCTATAAAACCCTGGCAGAAAGCTCAGCAGCCAATCAATGAGGAATGAACCTGAGCGTGTTATAACTCACATTACCAATAAAAGTGTCAGGTTGAAATCAGAAGTGGGTAGTTTTATAATCTTGAACTGAAAGTATTTTTTTAATTGCTTTCAAATGGGGAACTTAACAATATAATTAAACATATGTATAAAAAGCCCCAAAGTGCTACAATCTGCTTTACTATCTGATTTTGTCAAGCTGATTATTATTACAATAGGGGAAATGGTAGATTTGAATGTCTTTTCCCTGGCACTGCAATTTCCCAGCTGTTTTATTGGGATTGTATTAAAACTAGACAAAATGGACTCTGCTGCTTCCATAAAAACCAGTTGAGCATTAAGAGTTAATACCAGTGTTTTAAAATCATTAAAACCGGCCTATAGCTGTAGATTAGTGTGGGGTGAGATGTGTTATTTGAAGCAGGTGTGATCTGTCAGGAGCAGTGTTTTGGCATTTTACAACCAGTGGGCTACGTGCACAGCTGTAGATTGAAGAAAAATGGACCAACGTGGGTACAATGGGCTGCTTTGTATATAAGCTGCTATTTTACTAATGCACTTTTAACATATATATAGATAAACAGTTCAAATATTGATTGGTATTTTCTGGTATTAATAGGCTCACTTTAATCTGGTTTAGTCTCTAAAGCATATTACATTGATCAGTGACCACTGATATATTTTCTTAGTGAGCCTAAATTATGCTCTTATCCAAAGGATATGTGTGTAAACAAAAGTGACTGGAGGAATAGTTTGGATAGTGAAAAAGAGCTGAGTATGTGCCAGTCAGGTGTAAACTGCTGGAAATAACCTGTTACTCTTTATGGACCAGGTTGTACAGAGTGCTTTAGAACAGAGTTGGTTGGGAGCCAGCGATCAAACACTTCTTTTGTTGGAAAATACCAGTGTGGGGAAACAGAAGTATTTCACAGGAATGTGTCAGGTCTGATGAAGTTTTGATGAAATACAAACAAGGTCCTGCTGGAAGTCTACCATGTTCCTGCCAACCCATGCACAGGTTGTTGTTGGACCAGAAATTGCTTTTTCTTCTCAGGTTCATGTTGATAGGGTTGCCTGAACCTCCACAGGTCCTGATCCTCCCTCACGCTGGTGGGGCTGGGCAGTGTGGAAATGTTGGCTGAGGTTTGGAGAATGATCTTCCAAGAATTATCTAATGATGAAAACTTCAAAAGAGTATCTCCACTATGACAAAACAACTTTTTTACATGTTTTTTCTTTTCCATAAGGCGTTTTAATATTTCTAGTTTTCCAAAGGTAATGTTGTGTTTTATAATTGTTTTAAGTAAAAGTATTTCCTATGAAAAGAAAATATCAACTTAATCTCATATAGTTGCTGGCATAAAAAGTGTTATTGATGTGGTAATCATGGATTTTCCAAAATTTCACCTAAGCTCCTCAGATTTCAATACCAACAGGTTATTTGGGACAGGAACATATGGTGGTATTCCACTGTTTAAAGTAGCAGAATATTTAATGTCATACTAGAAAAGTTACCTGATAACACTGTTTACAAGAGTGTTATTTAATATACCATGGAACTGGTGGAAAATATTTCTTATCCTATGTGGTGAAAACAAAACATAAATGAAACCTGTAAACTGAGTTTATGGAAACTGAGTTAAACACCATAAAGACTGATAAGGAAATTTTAAGAACAAGAACAGTTCTGGGAGTCTGACAGGTTATAGATAACATACAGATAATGTTGTTTCATTTGCTGTAAATATGAGAGCCTGTTTTTCTTCCCACCTATAATGTTTTGTTTTTCCTACCATTGTAATCCCTTTTGCTGCAGTGGAGCTACTAGTGATTTATTCTAGTGCAAATAAGAGTCAGAACTGGGAGCATTACTTTCAACCCAGCAGTGTCCATTTAACTGTCACAGTGGGTAAAGACAAGAGCTCTCAGAGAAGGTTGTTTATCCTTATGGGAAGGGACAATAAAAACCACAGGGGATTTCCCTTCTGGCCTGGGTGGAATTTTAAGGGATGGAAAAGGGTAATTTTTATTCTTCACTTTAATTAGCCAAACCCTTTGATGTTAGTGGTAGATATCAGTATAAATCTCAAGGGCATGAAGTTAATGGAATTACATTAAGGGTGAATTTTCCTCAAGGAGCAATTCACACACTCTGCAGCTAAGAGTGCTACAGGTCAACAAGGTTTTGCTAATTATTACAGATCATGTCAAACATGACTACCTAAACCACAGAAATATGCACTGTTCAATTACTCATGTATATCCAAAAAGACAGTATTATTCTGAACCTCTCCTTTTGAACAAAATGCCAGAACTTTTTTCTACTAGACTGCACCCAGGAGCACTGGTACATTAGCTGGAAGATTCTGAGTATAAAACAGGCACTTAAGAGTTTAATCCTCAATTTTGAACTTAAATCTTGGACTTTTTGCCTTCTCTGTTACTGGGACATTCACACGATCCCTGGTGACTCCTGGGACGTGAAATGTGTATCCTGTGTAGCCAAAGGAGCAAAGCCAGCACTGTCACATAATAAATAAAACTGTGGAAGATCAAATGTTATAACGTCCTGAAGGGTGAAATAAATGAAGTCAAGCTAAGGAGGAACATATCCAGAAAGGCCTGTGAGGCAAAACCGAGGATTTTCAGTTCAGATTATCACACCAGAGAAGTGTGAGGGCACTAGTTCCATCATTTCTGGTGGTAAAACAGAGGTGGAGAGGAACAAGGACATGGAGATAGAGGAGACATATCACCAACACTTTCCATATCTCTAGTGTATAACAGCAGCCATCATAAAAAAGCCAGCAGTGGTTACATGAGGTTATATGATATTGTTATAACCTCTCTTTTGGGAAGAGAATCTATTCTGTGGCAATAGTTGGAAATGACTTTTGCTAAAGACAGGTCTCTGTGTTTGGAAAGGGCCCATGTCTGTTGGAGAGGCATATAGTTTGCTTTTATTGATGAAGTTAAGGTAGAAATGAGTTAGAGAGAAAATTGCTTTCTAAAAAAGCAATGGCAAGAAGAACAAAGTCTCTGTGTATACAGTGGCTCAGTCTGCAATAGCATTAGGTTAAAGGCTTCCTATGCTTTACTATCATTAACACATTGTAAACACATGAAGCTAACTATTCATAAAATAGCATCTATTTCATGGGCCAGAACACTCCCTTCTTGTGGGAAACCATGCAGGAAGAGAAGAGGGAGTCTCTGGAGAAAGAGAAAATTTTCAATATCATTTCTTAAGGGGACATAATATTTCTCTGGCCCATAAACAAACATCTCATTTGAATCTGAGAATTGGTATACCTGATCCAAAATAATAAAAAAACCCCACATGATTCTGCATCACAGCAGTACAGCAGAGGGCAACTCAAGGGCTGGGGTGAATCTTGTGCTTCTTATCAACAACATGATGTTTTTGTAAGTCTTACTCTGGGACAAGTTAAGCAGAAAGTCATACATAAGATGTTGTAAGTAATTTAGTTAGAAGTTATGAGGTCTCAGATGAAGGTGTCAAGGTCTGGGTTTCAAGGAGGACATAGATATCTCAAGATAGAGAAACTTAAATACAGTGAGACAACATTTAATAAACATGATTTCTGAAGAAAAGTTGAAAGAATTGAGTTTATTTTCTCTATCAAAGGAGAAAAAAATGCAGCATACAATGCAGTATTCCTGTCTGTAAATCATGTTTTGGAAAGGAAAACAGTGAGTTGTTTTTGACATTCAGACAGAATAGAAAAAGGAGCTCTACAACACTGAAGAGCAACTTAATAAAACTGTCCCTGATTTGTTTGATATCTATGTGAGGTTCTTCTTATGGGAGGCTCCAGATACAGTGTAAACACAACATCTGTCACTCCAATGTCTCCTGAGTTACACAATCCTTTTTTCAGGTTAATGGATATATTAGGTCACGAGTCCATGGACAATGACAGATTTTGAGTAATACCCAATAGTGTGAAGGCAAAGTCAAGCTGAGGACAGATACCATCTCACCTTTCTGGACGACACCATCTCGTGGCCACCATTACATCAAGCAGCACCATCAGCTGCTAAGAAATGACTGTCATATTTCTCATTCTGCATTACACTGCATTTATAGAAACCTGTGTCTAGTCATTGCTTCAACTGCTCCACCCTTTCTTGTTCCTGTGGCTCTGATCTCTGCCAAACATTTGTTGAAAGCATGAAATAGGGGCTTTCACTTCTCTGCTAATTTCTAGGGCAGGAAAGTGGTAAGGAAGCAGGATCACCTTCACCCCTGCATTCTCACATTCACACGTCGCAAAGGCCATTGAGCCAGTCTGGAAGGTGCAGAGGCTGGTGTTGGTGTCAGCCTTTCATTTCCAATTAAATAGGTAATATGTATGTCTGTGTTATAGAGGACAGTCTGGTCCTCTGTAATGAGATACAAACTTACAGGAATACTGGACTAATTGTCCCAGCAAAGTTCTGAAAAAGTTCATGTGGTAGCGAGCATAAATAAAAGATCTCTCAGCCTCTTTCAATTAATATTACTTGTATTGCACATGAAATGTATACAGTGCCACATGAAGAAAAGCACATACAACCAGTGCAAGCAACACATTCCAGCTCTGTAAGAAGCGGGAAACACATTTTTTGCTTAAATGGGGTTTGACTTAAACTAAAGGCATTTTGGGCAGCTACTAAATTATATTCTGAACTGACTTTTGCAGACATCTTATCACATCCAGATTGATGCAGAAATTGGACAAAGATGTGAATGTCCATGTTCCATCTGAAAGCTATTCCTGTATTCACAGTAGAACTTGATGTTTGAATTAGAGAAACACCCCCTCTCTCTGGTATGTTGTATCACTCCTCCACCAGCAGCAATTTTGTTTTTCTGTAGTGAGCCCCAGTTTGGGCTACCTGTGTTCACACATCAAAAGCTGAGCTGTGGGGGGACCCACCTACTGTTTGTCACCTTCTCTGCCATGAGACTGACAATCTGGGAAAGCCACCATCACGCACGGTGCAGCAGAAATATAACCTATAAAACTTGTTTAAATTATTAGATGATATATATGTGTATACTTATGTATAGGTATAATTTTTTTCTTGGAAAAGGGCTAGCAAGTACATCTGGGGACAATAATCATCTCAACCAAGCAAAAGAGCCCACTACTTCACCGAACAGTGGTGAGGTAGATGATCTAGGCTGTGCTTTTTCTTGTGACTGATGGACTCTCAGACTTGAAACCAGGCATGCAACCTCTCTGAGACCCAGTTGCTGTGCCAATAAAACAGACTAGTGAAAGATATCTCCCAAGGGCATAGTGAGGATTAATAAATAGTTGAAAGAGCTTTGAGATACTCAGCTGAAAGGTACTTGATACTGTCAAATAATTGTTATATTCATTATTCACTGATAAATAGTTATTTAGACATTCCTTGGGAAAATGTGGACATTTGAAAAGAGGCCAATGATATTCTTTACAGGAAAAGCAATGACCATAAATTTGAACATGCTTTATATAGGTTACATCTGAAGAATGAAAATATATCTGTAGATTAAATTACTACATTTGTAGAGTATAAAAATAGGATATAGTCATAATCCTCCTTTGAGTAAAGCAAGCAAAAGAAAAAAAAGCCCCTAAACCAGCTGCTACTCTGTTTCTAGATGCAGAGTTCAATGGAACCTTGATGTATGTAGGATGTATAAGCAGAAATGAGTTTGGATATATTAATCTCCAAACCCCTTTATTTTGCAGCCAAAATATGCCTACATGGAGTAGATTAAAAATATTTATATAAGGCAAAATTCCAAGGCTAGTGAACATCCTGTTTCCAAAGACATTTTGCGGACAACAATATATCATTTTACCACATACAGTAGTTACTGCTTTCACAGTGAAAGAATATGGTAACGTAGATATATACACATGCAATTTTGAAATTATAATTGTGCCCTCAGTTTAACTGTTTTTACTGTAAAATGTCTTGTATGGCCATGCAACAGACCAAATCTTACAAGTGACTGCAGATGCCCTCTTTTCAGGCTGTGAATGATTGTTTAAATTCTAGGGAAAAACTCTGTAAGTCAAAAAATGTTGTTTAGACATGATGAATGTTTTTGGGTGCTACCTGTAGACTTGGGTTGAGTAGCCCTGATGCACCAAAGATTTCCTGAATGAGACTGGGCAGTGCTTTAAGACCTTCACATCACTTTTAGAAACATTACTGGCATGACTGGCTGGAGTTCAAGCTTTCTATGCCCCTCAGTGATGGCTCACAGACACCCATTCAGGAAGGCAAAACAAGGAGTATAAGAATCGGTCAGACCAAACATCCACACTGCCCAGAATCCCATATCTGTTAGCAGATTTTGAATTATTTTTATGCCATGAATATGCCTGATCTCCTTGAACCCATTCCTGCATCCCAGGACAATGAGTTCTGCCATGTAATTTTTCACTGTTGGATACCCACCTCATTTTCTTTTTTTTGGTCACAGGTTTATCTCATGTGGTGAAACCTACTCTTACAAAAATGAAACAAAACATGTGTTTTCAGTTCAGCTTCTTAGAGGGACACAGTTGTACATACCTTTACAAGGTTTTCCCCAGGCTGAAGACTCTAAAGCCAAATTACTTATTTCTTCAGTGGATGTAGTTCCAGATCAGTAACCATCTTTATCTTCCTTCTGTCTCTTTTACTAGGTTGCTATAACCTTTCAGACATAAGGGGATCAGAACACAATGTACAAGCTGCTTGTGAAGCAAAGATTTACATTGTGACATCATGACAGTTTCTGTGGGGGGTTTGTTTATTATTATTATTATTATTTTAAATATATTTTGTTTGGTTGGTTGGTTTTGTTTGTTTGTTTGTTTGCTTTATATATTGCTTTCCAGAAATGCCTGTCTTATGTGCTACTTTGGTCCAGGCCTTAGATGGGCTCAGCCTCCCTCAGGGAGCTTATACGAGCAGGGAACAACTAGGGGCTCAGGAACTGTGACCCTGAAGCACATCATAAGCATCCTGAGTTAAATTTCTAAAGTCAGGTGGGATTAATCCAGCTTTCTGTTTTTCAGTTTGTTGTGCAAAAGACCCAAAGGATATTGTGAAAATTACCCTGAGAGACATGCAAACAGTACTGTAATAGGACCATGTTAAATAAGATTATTTACATTAAGAAATCATACTTGAACTTAGCAAAATTTAAGAGTCTGTTTATCTCCAGTTTTGGCACAATTATCCTATTTTTCTACCATTTTTATTGAGAAGAATAGAGATGAGGCACGTGGAAAATACTATCATTAGATGGAGGTGTTAAACATGCCTCCAAATCCTGATATCTTAACTTCCTGTTTAACAAAAATAAATTTGGAAAAAAAAAATCAACAAAAGACAATAAAATCTGTCTTTTCTATATAACCTTTGAGGACAACCCACACAACTCCTTTTACTGTACATTAAATGTAATAATTTTCATCCTGGCACAGTCTTATTAATAATAAAGTTAACATTGTTTGGGTATTTTATGGCACATTTTGTAAAACAATCTCTGGATCTTGCTTTTGATGCTTTCTTTGAATTTTGTGAAGTTATTAGCAGTTTATGAAAAATGTTTAAAGAAATTGTACTACTTGGAAATGTTTCCATACGAAAATAGAGTATTTCTTAGCTTTTAAAAACCAAAACAAAACAGTGCAATTAATTGTTCTCTCATATTTCATTTTGAACACTTTGGTTAGATAAAATTGATAAATAATTCAGATCTAGAATTTTGAACTATTCAAAAAATATTTTACGAAGTGTTCAATACAAAGAAAGGTAAAATGTCAAAACTTCTATTTCAAAGTATGTACTCTTCATATTGTTTAGGATTTTCAACACAAAATTGCAAAAAATCAATTTGTTTTCTGAATTTGCACTTTGTCAGGATTTATTTGTTGGCTTTTTCATTTGTTTGTTTGTTTTAAAATTCTTGGCCAAGCAGCTCTAGTCTAATATAATGCCCCATTGTACAACAATTAGTCCCATTTTTTAACTCTACATACTCTGAACACAAACCTCATCTTAAGGAAACCAAAGCTACAAAATTAACTTTATAAAATAGATAAGCATCATGGACTGTTTTGTCACAGAGAATAATAAACAACTTCTGTCTATCAATACAATCAAGTATCCATAACTATTGAAGCTGTTCCATGGTACCCATCACTGTCAAATTTTCTAGACTATTACACATTCCAAAAACACTTAATTTACAGTGAAGGAAGACTGACCTCTGCTTTCTATCTTCACCAAGCTTTCAAGCAGAAACAAATACACAGGCCTCCCAAAACTTAAAACAGAAGTAATAAAGTACCAAAGAAAAGATGAGAACTTCTCCATTCCAAAATAAAATCTTGCTGCTATTGGCAGCTACTTTTCAGGACATCCTGTTTTGATTTTTCCATTTCATCTATTCTTTGTCTCTTCCAGCCTGATCTGAAGCATCTTCATCCTTCCTTGCTTTGCTTAATTCACATTCACTCTTTCTCAACATGTTCTGTTTTATTTAAAAGGAAATTGTTCTGCCACTGGTTTCCAAATACTTTCAGTAAAGAATTTAACTCTGAAGCAACATGGAAGTGTTTTTTCTTAATTTAAGGAAGGGGAAAAAAAAGGGGGACATACACACTCACACATGACATGACAAATTTTAACCAGTGAAGAAGCTTTTTAGATGGTTCAGAGCATTCTGAAACTAATGTCACTGAGTTACCGCCTTCTCACTGGCATATGAGTACAATTCTTTTGTTAGTGATGTCCTGTTGTGTGCTTTAGGCATATGCTTAGATATTCCGCTGCTTCAGGACTCTAGACACAGTGGAGTGAGACTTAAACATTACTGTTTGCTACACAGGCAGACCTGATCCTGCAAACATTTACACATGCTAATTGGTAGTTCTTATCATCACAGGTTAACACAAAGTTACTCAAATATTTAAAGTCCAGAAGAATGGAAAAGAAACACAGAATTAAACATAACCTCTCCTTTTTTTTTTTTCCTTTTTTTCTGAGCTACAAATTGTAGCAAATAATTTCCTGATTCTGCATGTCCCAAAACTTTTTTCTTCCTTGCTATTGTTTGGTAAAGACACTTTTCTATAGTAATCATAAAAATATTTTGAATGCAGCATACCTTAAAACTGTTGATTGAAAACTACTTCAAGATACTTATGAATTGCTTTTGGTTTTGTTTTACCTCTCTTTGCACTCTATATTCTATAAGAAAAATGCTTGGCCTGCCTGCCTCTTTTCTTTTTTTTTTTTCTTCCTTAAATAAAGCAAGCCCATTCTTTTCCAATCTGGCAAATAATAAAATTATATTCTTTGATCTCTACCTAACAAAGAACTGTATATTGTTAAATGAAGTGGAACTGCAGCTACACAGTTTGCTGTGGACACACACTCCTGGAATCAATTATCTATAGATTTTAGAGAAGCACAAAATTTACAGACTTTTCAAATGGGAACTGATGGTGAGCTGAAGGGAAAACACAGATGTTTCATAGTGGTGCAAGGACAAGAAAGAGATCAATGAAACACTATGAAGGAAAATTTTAAAGTAAATAATGCTTCCAGATTTATGTGTAATTTTTCATTGGGCACCACTGGAGGAAATAATTTGATTATTTGCAGAGATAAATCTATACATCTTTTAAAATAGTTTCTGTGATGACTTAGCAAATAGTATGGAAATTTAATTGTAGTTTTAATATAGCTAAGTGTTAAATAACTTTCATATGTATCACATATTTTTAATACTAATATAAAGTCCAGTCACCACACAACAGGAATAGTGCACCCTTCTGCTATAAAATGTATAGTAACCACCAAGGGTGATGGAAACTGCCACTTTGCTATTTCAGCTGCAGCAAGAACCATGTCATTTTGCTTTGCTGTGCATTTAAAATTTACTAGTTATTACAGTGAAGAAAATAATTTTGTTATTCTAGTACACCATCAGTAGATAACTTCTCTGAGCAAATGGTTTATAAATGAAGATCCAGCTGTGTAACCATTTGATGCCAGACATATTTATACCCACATTCAGAAAACTACTATTTGAAACAGGAAAATTGGACATAGGTTTGCACACACTTCCTGTGCATTCTGTCAAAAAGAAATCTCCAAAAAGAGATTCATATTTAAACTGAGTTTGGGCTATGAATCTATGTATTAATCTGCAGACAGAAAACAGACACCTGTATCTGAGTTAAAATACCATAAGAACCTTTTGCAGTTAGTGGAGAGAAATAGGCATGCATAAAGCTTAACTCAGCAAAATAAGTCTGATTTTTAAGGATGCAACTTCAGGATGAGCTGAACTGTACCCTAGAAGCAGTTCTATCTCTCCACTGATTATAAAGACAGCCTAGATGACTGGCTCAGATGCTGACATTTATGCTGTAGATACCTACACTGGGTGAAACAAGGCCTATGGGGTGCCTCCACCTGGTGAAGCCATCTGAACAAGTAATCAGTTCCAAATCAACAACATTAGTTGTGGGTACACACTGAATCTGGACCTGATTCACTTTGAGTTGGTATAAGACTCAGGCAGAGTGAGTTCATAACTCACTTCAAAGACCTTCTAGATGCATCCCTGAGATATATGGGGAGAGCATTATAAATAACGCTTAGAGCTTTGATAAATATAACATATGTAAATGATGTGCTTTAAAAAAAAAAAAAAAAGTAAAGATCTGGTTGCTTTTCAGCGTAGACTCTAATTTGGTCATTGTGAAAAAATTGTATTCAGAATTTTGACTTAAAACAGCATTGCTCTTTGGTAAGGCATTCAGAGTGACAGAGATAAAAAGAAAACATGGAGAATGTCAGTGAAGGCTTGTACAATTGCCAGAAAGGTAGAATTGGGAGCTGATATGAAGAAACAGTATTGCTGGTCATAGAGTTTAGTGTGGAGAAAAGTAAAACAAAAGATTTTTCAAGGAAAGGGGAGTGGATATGGATTTAGGACAACTAACAAGGAGAATGTTCCTAGCTGTCTCATTCTGAAAGTTCTGTAGGGAAGTAAAGTGTCTTTGTGTTGTCAAATAGAAAGAGCTAGAAGTAGATGACATGGAAAATTATGAAGGTCTAGCAAAGATATTTTGAGAGCACATTATAAGCAAAACGTAATAGATTTTCAGTCAGAAGAAGATGTGGTGCTATGGCAGCAACCAAGGTGCAGATGAACTTCCCATAATAGAGTGTTTTGCCTGAAAAATGCTATAGCAATGCAGTCCTCTAACCTGCAGGCAAAAGGCTGGTGAACCCTCATAAATATAGCAGGTTTTGTCTTCCTATACTTTTCTTCTGCTCTTTTTTTGCAACCTATTAATCTTTCCATTTTGATATAGATAAGTGAAGATGAGGAACACTTCTGTTAATGGATTTGCTGGACACAGTTCTCTGAACTAAAAATGCAAGTGCTGCCTGTTACCTTCTGTCATATGTTCTCTTGATTTTATCTAAAATCTTTCTCCTTACACATAAATATTTCAGCCTATTCTTACATATGCAGTTACATTTCACAAAACTACAAGAATACCATGGTGCAGGGACTTACCTATTGCAAATAGAAAATATGAAGTACCTCATTCTAGTTATGATAGCTTTCTTCTTACAATGCCACACCTCCTGGAACTGAGAAAATCTAGTTCCAGCTGTTACCTTTTCCATAACATCCTGAAATCCAATAAATAAGAGCCCTACACTCAAGAACTATTTATCTTAAAGAAAATGAAACAGCAGTTCTGGCAAGTGCCCTGATCTTGAGACCATCATACCATCCTAGGGAAGCATCATATTCACTCCCTCCCTTGAGTGTGGATTGCTGCAAAAGTTACATGTTACTGTGGAGAACATGGAGAAGAGCCTAGCTCTGTCTGTGGTTATCCACCAATAAAAGCAACTTCTGAGTGTCTAAGTAATTATAATGAAGAACTTCTTATTCTTTCATCTGGTACAGATGAATTAATGAATTCAGGTCCCTACAAGGCTAGCCAGCTCTAGGTACTAATTTGTTTTTTGGGTCTGAATAGATTTCAGGACATGGTCTGGGTGCCACCCCTGATGGAGCAGAAGCAGCAATTAGCAGGAATGGAAAATCCAGGATGATGTTAAAGCCATGGCTCCTGATTACAACACAGGCATATGCCAAGCACAGCTGCACTCGACATTTATCAGCAAAAACGAGACCACCAGCTGTCTTGTTGACAGCTACTAACCTTGCATTGCTCTGCTTCAGTAACAGATTGGACTTACAGTCAAAAATAAAGTATCCTCTTATACCCCTGTAGTCACCCATCCTTTCTGCCCTTTAGTCATCATACACACACAAATTCAGTATTTTAGTGCAACTGTGCAACCAATAACGATAGATAGCATTGTTTCTTTTAAGACCTTCCTTATAGATCTCTGGTTGAAACTTAACCCTGACCTAACTTTGCCCTCCTCTTCTAGAAATGGGATGGTGTTGGAAAACGTGATGGTCCTATGAAAGCCCGTAGACCTGAGAATGGGGACATTTAAGCTAAAGTGTTTGATCTTTACACTTAGAGTTAAACGTCATTTAGACAGCAAAGTGGCTTAATTTTCTGAAGGGCAAACTGGCCACAAGTGTGCTGGGTAATTAGCATCCCAATAGTTCATTTAAGTAACTTAATAATGTTATCTATGATTTACTGTGTAGGCCTCTGGCTCACAAATCAATGGCACAGCCAGAAGGAGATCCCAGAGCAGGCAACTCCCCCTCTAGTGCTCTCATTGTTAAGCAATGAGTCAAGCTTAAACCTCAACAGATATTTTGTGGATTGAATCGGTAACCTCCAGCAGCAGGTGGGGTCAAAACACAGGCATGGCCTCACCAGGGACCTCCTAAGTAATATCAGATCTGCCTGCACCTTCATTCCCTGTACAACTTCCCAGGTTTTGATTGTCTCACAGAGAGAGTCAAATCCAGCTTCAGCCCAGTAGTGGCAGTAACAGGAGCTCCCCCCAGGGCAAAAATTTCTGATCACACACTCAGAAATATCTATGTGAACAATCCCCCTTTTAATGTTATTTCTGTATAAATTATGCACTGATCCTTTCCAGCCAACTTTTTTTTTTCTTCTTTTTTTTCTTTTTTTTTTTTTTTTTTTTTTTTTCTTTTTAAGTTTTTTGGTTACGTTTTTTTTTTTTATTTTT
>JANIJG010017769.1:30873-52911 GCA_024611175.1 Megaceryle torquata | reverse complement strand
CAAGAGGAAAAAAAACTTCATTAGACAACTGTCTTATCTATTCCCCCCCCCCCCCGCAGCATAGTGGCACCTCTGAGTCCCATTTTACTCTGCTCACCTGAATCAACTATATATGTTAAAAAAATTTACAGATACTGAAATAAAATCTATTTCTTTAAGAAAGAGGCTTGTATTTTTTTTCCCCTGAAATAAGCTAGCAAAACATGTGAGAAGGAAAAAAACACAGTGATAGTTCCAATACTGCACACATTCAGTAAAACCAAAAAAACCCAAACAAATGTTATTTTGTAGTTATAAAAAATAACCAAGCCACGGAGTCCATGAAAATTGTAAGATTGAAGGCACCTAACTTGCAAACTACATTTCTGCTTAACAAATAATAGAAGCAGAATATAATTTATAATTCTGAAGATAACATATCCACCTAATCTACTTTGTTTACATATAGAAAATTTAGAAACCTATAGTGTATATGGAGAAGCATATAAAAAGCAATATGTATGCTTTTCTGTTTGTAGCATCAAAGATGATCTGAATTGGAGCAAAAGTTCACACAGATGCATGTTCCCTCTGAAAAAAAGCTGAAATTTCCCTACTCTCTATGTCAGAAGGGAAATCGTAAAAGGGAACTTTTTACCTCAAAAGTCAAAATTAGGACAACTTGAGAAAATAATATTTCTGCTTCCTTTGGTCACTGGTCTCCAGTTACCTACTCCCCTCCTACCTCAATAACCTGCTCATACACTGGGCCATTTCTTTTTCCCACCCTCCTCCCTGAACTTGTTTCCCCTTTTTCCTTTTGTCTCCTCCTCCGTCACTCCTTAATATTTAACATTTCTTTCTATCCTCACTTTAAATCATAGCCTTCCACCTTCCAAATATCTACCCCAAACCAATAATTTTCCAGAACAAACTAATACGCAAGCACCCACAGGACACCTGTACTTCAGTATTTTTATTCTACTTATACTCCTTATTCTTCCAGGGGACCAAATATGCCTCAGATGACCCAGGTCACAAGATAGTGATGCTGTTATGATACAGTTGCAAAAATAGTATTTTTGGAATTGCATAGTAACATCTGTCTGTATTTTCACACAGTGGACAAACTGAGCAGACCCTTGGCCACTCCTGTAACATTTGGGTTTCTTTTCCTATCTGATATGCCAGTTCACAGGGGAAAGCCATATTACACCTATAAATCATTTCTAGGGAAGCAGAGTGCCTCAGAGGACGGGGGACTAGAAGGACAGACAGGAACTAGGCTCAGTCTCAGTTCTGTCACTCATGTGCTCTTCAGCCTTAGTAAAGTCAGTTATTTTATGAGTGGTATTCAGACAAATTTGTAAAGATTGTACCTCACAGAGGGCAGGTGGGCACTGTTTCTGTACCATGATAACCTTCAGGATTGTAAGCTGTAGCTCATCTCCAGTATAGAAAAACATCACAGTGAATCTCCTGGCTTTCAGACAGTCTCGTGAAAACCAAAACAATTCTAGTTAGTGTGACATGCTCCTCACTTTCCTAGGAATTAATATACTGAGAAAGCAATATTCTAAACATTGCCAGATTCCTCTCAATGTTTAATTTTTCTGTACTGATTTTCTTAAGGAGTTAAAGAACACGATCAACATGGGCAAGTAGCCTGTACTGAAGTAATATTTGCAACTAAAAGAAATAAACAAATAAATAACAAGAAGTAATAAACTACAAATGAGTAAGTGTGGCCCATTTATGATCCCCACCTTGAGAGTGATGAAAAGCAACACAATGTCTTTATGTGAAATGTTTTTCATATGAACCTCTGATTATGCTGAAAAGTGTGTAAAATTACACGTAAGCAGACAGGTCCCTACAAACTACCCAACTGAGGTTCAACTCTGTTGCCTTTTTGAGCAGGTTTGATATTGTACTTCTGAAATGTGCTATAACAACTGCAGTTTCAGACCACGGCTGAGAAAAGCAGATGAACTAGACTACGACAGACTGCACTACAAGCCTAGTTTAAAAGCAGGTGTCCAGGATGGATACCTAGATGTAGCTGAGGATCTCTTTTAATGAAAGGTTTAGAAGCCCAAAGGAACATGGCACTAAAACTTACAAGGAAATGCTTCAGTAGGAAGTTCTACCATTTCCAAAACCTGAATCATTCTCTGGAAGCAAATTAGTTCCATCTTTTGGGTGGGGAAATACTCCACTTTTTTCACTAATTCAGACTTTCACTCAAGATCAGCCTGAGGAATTTGGGAACTTTAGAAAAAGTAACATAGAACAACACAGAGATCCGTGCTGACAGGGTACACAGCAGCTGTGGTGTTGGAATCATGTTGCACGGCACACATCAGCTCTTGCCTCATGGTCTGTTTTAGGGCTTCACTTAAAACAACAGTCTTGGCAACATCTTGCTATATGAGGGACAGGTAAGTCCCTGTTTCCAGGCCTGATAAAGATTTTTGCTTATCAAGAAAGACTTCATGTGCAAATTCAGTAATCCAGAGTAACCTGATTTTCTGTAGTTAACTCTGAAATAGCTCACACGTGCTAGGACCAGTAGATATTCATTGCAAGAGCCTGGAGGTTAAAAAAACAACCAACCAACCAACTCACCCCTCTCCCAACCTCTAGACAAATTCATTCAGTAGGAGACTAAGAACCATCCCTGGTTCTGAAGGGATTAAGCTGTCGCACCTCTGAGATCTGGAAAGCAAGAAGAAACCTACTGAGCTCTTCTGTAACAGCCAAAGCCAAGGATATTTCAGGCCTGTCAAATCTGCTTCCTCTACTCTTTTATTTGAGTCATGCAGGAAGAAACCACAGCTGGCACAGAGCTGAAGACAGTCATTAGCTGAATACTCCTTGGAAAATACATTCAGTTTTCAAGCTGGACTAAAAAGGGATGGTAGTAAGCAAAACTGAAGATGTCATTCGCATATTCCTCAATGGGCTATAGAATTTTTGGTAGTATATGTAAGGAGATCAAAGCTGTTTTCCCATGAGACTAAACTACTTGCTAAATTTAAAATAAATAAATAAATAGATAAGTAAGTGTATAAAACATTAGATAGAAGCAGAATACGCACAGATGAACAGTGCCTAGCTAGTGGGATACATTCAGCAGGAATTACATCAGTACTACTACAAGTTATAATCTATCTCAACAAAAATGCAAGAAAAGCAACACCAAAATACACACAAATCAAAGAAATGAGAAAAAACGTTGTTTCTGCAGGAGCAACCATATCATCAGCACCCAGCATTTAGGAATATCTGGTTTTAATGTAAATAATAAAAAGCCATGTATATCTTCATTCCCATAGAATAGTAAATATTACTGGGATTGACAATAAAATTACAAAATAGGATACTGAAATGATGGGCCAGATCCACTCCACAATTACATCTTTGTATGCTGGCCATATAAGAAAAAATATTAACCTTTTAAACTTTAGCTTCATCCATCCTGATTCATGCTAGAAAATAGTGTAATACATACAGTAAATACACACCAAAAAATTCTTATTTAGATGAAATAGTAAAACAACAGCTTCATATTTTTGAATAAAGGACATGACCTCAAGCAGTATCTTCCACTTACAGTACTTGAAATCAGAAGCATTTGAAGCCTACTCTGTAAAAGACGCACACAAAGAAAAATTGAACCTCAAACACCTTTCATGCATTTCTCTTACAATTCCTTGACTCTCAGAGATCTAAAAAGATTTATCATACTAAATTCCCTGTAGATGATAGGCAGCCAAACATTTAAATGTGACATCCAGATAGGTAATTTGTCCTTATAAGGACAGTCCACATCCCTAAGCGTTCAAGCTGTCATCTTATACTTTTAAACACTCAGGGTTTTCGGATGAGCAGTGATAATTTTTAGCAAAGCAGAGAGGTCTCAATTTGCAAATTGAGTAACTCATCGAATAAGAAAGTTGGATTTGTAATAGAGTCTGACAGATGTCTGCACCACGACATGACAGTGACAAAGTGCCTCTGAAATTTTCTCTTCAAAGATGAAGTTTCAGCTTGCCTCCTTTCACCTCTAGGAATCCAAATAATATTTTTTGATTATACAGGTGAAAAGAAATTTGGTTTGAGCTACTATCCATTTACATCCAGCAAATAAGTTATGATTATAATACCAGGCTCTGATCATGAGAAGCACCAGCAATAATAATATTGCAGAACAATGCTTGAGAGTCCCTGGCCATACAGGAAGATGGCAGAAAAAAACCCCATTGTAAACAGCTGTTGAGCACTAAATTAATTTCTGAATTTTAAAATAATATTCTACTGTCTTGTTACAAACCACATTTGCAGGTTTCCTTGAATATTAACTTAACATATGTATGGCTTAATAGTAAATGTATGTTGATTGCATTCAAGTGGAGCAACACAAACTGAAAATTCAGAAGTTACAGAACAGGAATTTTTCTCAGCCTGTCCAAAGAGGTTAATACTCTGCTAACAAGCACTGTAGTCAAAGAAAGTTGTCACTACCGTGATATTATAGTGTTTTTACATGCAGGACTCATTTGAATATTTTAAAACTTCCAACATGTTACTGGAAAGGGGTATTTAGGGCCCCAAGTAATGATGACCAATGATGGGGGGAGAGGAGGGAAGCTCAGTCACCTCCCATTGCTGATAGAAATGTACTACTAGAGAATCACTAGGTTTAAGTCACAGTCATGAGTGAAGAGCAGCTGGGCATCCTCCTAAGAAGTATATCAGGAGAGGCAAACTCTAATCCTACAACTGTTGCGAGCCTAGTTGCTTTTTGAGATTTAGCACATTTCCAGAGACCAGCATTTTGACCTTAGCAAGGGGTGAGAATGCCTCAGTCCATTAGCAGTTCTTCCTCAAGGTACACTGTGGCTGAAATCTGAACTTGAATCCCACTCCAAAAAGCCCAGTCTTAGCACAGCATCAATTCATTCATAGGTGGAAAAAAGCATTCCTTTAATTTCTTCAAAATTAAAGGATCAGAAGAAATAGTAGCATCTCAAATTATTTCACATGAAAAGCATTCACAAGGATTGGTCACATCTACACTACAAACAATAAAATGGCCATTTTTCAGTCAAGGACACATTATCCCTATGCAATTCTGTGTTTTAAGCTGCAGTCTAACTAAAGACATAAATACTGCTGTTCCTCACACTGCCTGTAAGTGGCAAGGTACCTCCTTAACTACTGGAATAGGACCTAAGACCTCAGTCAGTGATAGACATCATTCTTCTTCAAGGACACATAGCTGGAAAGAATAAATAGAAAGTGGCAACACAATGCTCTTCAGAAGACATAACTATCTTCTTAGGGCATGACTTTCTTGACTGTACATAGATTTATGTAACTTAAGAAAACTGGAATCGTGAGGCTGCAGTGGAAGACTTTCTCACTCATACCACCTGGAGGAAATCAGCAGAGTCCACTTGTTAGGATGAAAACATAACAGCAAATAGTATTAAGAAATGACAAAATTATTTTTAACAAAAAAAGCCCCAAACACATACACACAAAACAAAACAAACAAACAAACAAGACCACCAACCCCTAAAAGAATATATAAGGTGGATTCCTAGAACAGCTTTAAACATTTAGTGGTTAACACAAACACATTTGCTCAATAATGCTTACTGAAAATAAGGAAGCAAAACCAAAACCGAAACAAAACCAAACACAAACAAACAAACCAAACCCAAAAAAACAACAAAAAGCACCAGGTCCTGATGTTAAACTTGTGTTAATTATGTTGGAGTTAAATCACTGAGAAACTAGCCAAAAAAGTTTGGAAGAATAATTGAAATAAAGCATTATATCAAGTATATACCATCTTTAAATTGGAGTTTATAAAAACAATTCCCTCTGAATAAGTTATTCCATATCTGCTTGCTGAAGTGTTGTGAGCTGCACATCCTTCCCTGAAGCAGTTACTGGAAGCTTCCAAGGGGCAGTACACAGGCCGAAATGAACCACTGTTCTGACATCTGCAGCGAGTCCTATAAACTACTTTAGAAAGATTTACTTGTTACAAGAGCAGCAGTCGGCAGTCTCCCCTTGGGTTCTGCTACCACAGACAGTGACTGATGAGGGAAAGCTGAACGACTGATGTGACTGGTTGTTGATTTTAGTAAATGATGAGGCTAGATCGTCGGTATTGTTTCAGTAAAATGAATTATGTTCTTGTTAACCCAGATTCTCACTAAATATCATTAAGAAATGTAATCGTGATTTCTTCTCTCCTTCAACCCCATCCACTTATTTCTTGTAATAGATTCATACCTTTACAAAGCAGCTAAAACACATTTAGGACCAATTATGCCTAAAAAATATCAGACCAAGCATAAGCAATGCCAAGCATTGAGAGACGTTTTCCAGCCTGTCTGTATTTTATGACAAACTCACATCATACATATATTCAAGGGATCAAAACCTGGTGAAATGGCGAGAGTGTATTTAAGTACAGAAGCATTTAAGTTTTCAGCATCTTCAGAAAGGTCACTAAAGTTAGCTAAGAAAGTTATATGAAGACAAAGAAACTAAGCTAAGAAACTTATATGCAGATCATTAGCAGTATATAAAATCAACCATCTTTAAGCTCTCTGGCTGTAAATAACATACAACCTACAGACAGTAACCGTGACTCTGTGCCTCTTGAGATGATGAGTTACTTTGTCTTCCACTGTGGGAATTCCCCCTGTCCCAGCTGCAGCAGAAGGCATTTGCTACCTGGAAGAACTGTCAATCCTACACATCCATTTTATGTATCTGTTACTGCAGAACTGAATGCACTGATGAAGAAAACAGGTGAAAGTGTGTGTGCTGCAGGAGATCTAAACACGTCAGCATGTAACATGAAGACTGGTTCAGTTCGCAGCCATGTAATTGCTTTGCCAATACACCAGTACTTAAATAGTTGAAGAAATTTGTCTGGAGACATGCTGAGCATCTCAGTCAATTTTCAACCCACTTAGAAATCTCCTTGAAGGCACTGAAATTCATCCAGACATGGAAGAGACAGAAGTGTTTGCACAGTCATGAATAGGATATCCATGTAATCAGAAAACCAGGATCCACACAATCATTAATGCTTTTCCTGTATAGCTGGGGAAAAAAAAAAAAAACACACACACACAAAAAAACCCCTACTTACAAAAAAAAAAACACCAAAAAACAAAAAAAAAAAAAACCCAACCCTGCTAATGCCTTTCCAGGGAGATGATATTTCCATGGCTTTTCTTGGCAATGTGTCAATATCAGACAGATGAGTGGAAATTCACCAGCTCGCCTGCCTCTCAACGTGACTCCCAGGAAGGATAAGCCTCAACAGGCTAGGGCCAGCCTTGCTGCTGGAATGGGATGCTACACCAGTGTGATGCTCTTTAACCTGTATTAGGGGTAATTGCCATGCTGTTCTATACGAGAAGTCTACATTGCAGATGTACTCCTCTTATTTGGCATCTGATGAATAAATCGTCAGTCTCCGTAAGCTGTCATGACGCAGATTTTCCATCCATCCACCAACAAGCCCCTCTTTGGCTACAGAAAGTGTTCCCCAGCTCTGAACTAGATATTCATGTCAGAATTTAATTGTATAATCAAAGAATAACATAGCAACCTTTCTTTGTTTATTAGAAGAATTCAAACATGACCTCACAGAATTACATACAAAATGGCTAGATGAAGAATATGCTCCTGAATCCTGCACGTAGATGAAAGGTTCACACACCAAATTCTACATTAAGTGATAAACTGTAATTTTAGATTAAAACCATAAATAAATATAGTTCAGACAGATGGCTTCTTATTTGAGGATACAGACTATACAAATACTTGGGCCCAAGCACCAACCTCTTTTAAGCTAAAAAGCAAGTGGATTTGCTCCATATGGATTGAAGTGTTTTATTCTCTTTTCTCAAAGTTCAAGGTGCCCTGTACTGTTTACCAGGATCCTCTGCACTATATCGTTTATACCTGAAGATCTACCAAGCTTTCGCCATACTTTTCAGAGCTAAAAAGAACCATTCTGGTACAAAAGGCATGGAAGCAGTGTAAGTTGTAAGGATACCCACCCATCCAGCTCAACACTCAGAGCACAAAAAGGCATTTCTGAACATCATTTATCTGGCTTTTATGAGACACCATTTGCTCTTGAACCCTTCTACTGGACAATGTCAGTCCCACAATCTGTACCTGTTTTCTGCACATACTTTTAGTCGCATATGCCCGTCTGCTCAAACTATGTTCCTTATCAGTTTCCATTGTCACGTTTACCTTTTTTTAACCATTCCTTTTCAACACTTTTCTACCACTGAATATGCATACTTTGCCTATTTTCAGATGTTTCCATTTATGTATTTCCAGAGCACCTAATTTTACCTCTTCCCAACTTTCCAACCTCTTTCTGTACTTTTGTCTGATAACCACCTCTGTATTTTTTGAGCATCCTAATTTTAAGAACATCTGTGAATGTAATTAATGTAGCATTCAATCTAGTAAATGCATTATATTTACTTGTACTGCAGATCCTAGAAGCACCTAATTACTACATTCCTTAAAGTCAATGTTTTATCACTACCCTTTATTGTCACTACAATTACCTTTTAATACAATCAACAATTTTCCCATGGAGTAACATTAACCATATTTTGTGAGGTATAGTACTAAAGTCTGTCTTAAAAGCTTACATTACATAAAATATTCCTCCACTGAAATATTAAAAAAAAGTCTTCTAGCATGACTGACTTTGTTTATTGTTCATGGCTCTTTACCCTTCTAACTATTGCTTCAGTATTTGTCCCATTATTCTCCTCTAGTAAGATATGAAGTTATACAAGGACAGTTCTTCCACAGCCACTTCATGTCCAGTCAGCTGATAGAGACTGACCTTATCCTGGAGGTAGCAAAGGAAAATGCAGCTATGCACAGCCAGAGAAGTAGAGCTGATGCTCTGTAGAAAATGTTAGGGGAAAGAAATAATGCAGCTGATCATAAGAAAATACTGTGATACCACATAACGTTAATTCATGTTGTTCAAGAACAGTTGTGAGAAGGAAGAATGAGGGTGTGAGGTGGTCTGCATACTAATGGAACTCTTCTCTGTCCTGCATACTAAGAGAACTCCTTTGGCTGTACTACTTGTTCTAAACTTCTACAGCCTTTCTGATCAGCTACCACAAGGAAATGCCAGCTGGTTGCTCCTCAGCCCCATACAGCTCACAGACTATTGGAGCACAGCTCCCATCCTGGAACTTGGTCAGGTATGAGATGGTACAGGGACTTTCAGCTAATAAAAACTGTAAGAA
The DNA here is from genome assembly GCA_024611175.1 of Megaceryle torquata. NCBI lineage: Eukaryota > Metazoa > Chordata > Aves > Coraciiformes > Cerylidae > Megaceryle > Megaceryle torquata. Next base: position 43,597 of record JANIJG010017769.1, on the reverse strand, counting down.
CTAAAGACAATGTGATTATGGAGGCTGACACCACAAATTCAGGCTTTAGAGTGAACCTCATGTCAACATTGCACCATAGCACAGACAGAACATTGGGGATCTCCCAATTGCAACTCTTGTAAATACTGTAATTCTGCAATCTGGTCTGATAAAAAAAGTGTCGTGGGCCTTGTGCCCCTTGGTCATACATGGATTTGAGTATTTAGCTCAAAGTTTGGTATACCCGAGGTAGAGTTTTTGGCTGGTTCCTCAGAAAAGTGTTCTCCTCCTCCTCTCATCCCATCACAGCACAACAGAGCAAGCAAGGATAAAGATGCCTACCTAACTGTTCTTTTGCACAATAGTTAATGTTAGCAAAACACTGTTACAATTCTACATCTCTGCTTCCTTCCACAGCACATCTTCCCTGCATCTCCTCTTGTCAGATTCCTAGGGGGAACGCAGAAGGGGAAGGAGCAAAGTTCTAGCATACAAGTCAGGTGGAAACAGCACAATCCTAGGGTGATGCTGCCAGTGCATCACACAGAGATAAGGTAGGGAGGGGCCAACCAGGGACAGGAGGGGAGAGGACAACATAGAAACAGCTGGGTTTGATGACACATTCTGACTACATCCATCTTCTCCTGAAGTGAGAATCAATGCAGAGCAGTTTCACCTCCCATCCCCAGTGCAACAAGTCAACTCTGTGGCATCCTAGCTAAGCAGTTGTCAGAGAAGCAACATGAATGAAGGACCCTGAGGACAGGACAATACAGGGAGAAATGTCCAATTACCACTGCCTCAACAGTAAGCCTAAACTATACATAGAGAGGTTAATGGAGGCTGGAATATACCATCCAGAATCTCTGAAGCCAGCAATGTTATTCGTTAGTCAATCTGCTATTATGAATATATAAACTGAAATACAGAGGTACCCAACTTGAACAGAGTCTTAAATTGAAAGCAAAGTCATTCTGATAGGAAGTCAGACAACTACCTTTCCTCTGCCAAATTTCAAATCCATGTCTAAAACTATGTGGTACTTCTCAATGAATTAGAAATTCCTAAACTGTTAAAACCTCATGTTTTTAGCACGTGCAGATACAAAGTGGAATAATAAGCGCCATGGAAGCTGCAGAGCAGCCACCTTGAAAGTTACTTTCACAAATAAGTTATAGAAGCATCTATCAAGAATATCTTCAAATTGCAGTTCAAAGTCTTACCTATCTGCTACCAGTGACCTACTTCAGACTTAAATTCACACTTCAATTGATGAACTTTACTCAGGTTATGCTCCCATGTGCACACGCTGTTCTTTTGCTTTGATTGTGACCATGTATTTGGGAACAAAATTTATGTTTGCTTATAATTCATGATTAGGAGAATGGACTAGATAATCTCTACCATTTTCTTCCAAACTTATCTTTCAAAATGCTATGATAGACATTTGTTTTAGAAAACAGTAGAACCAAATATTCTGACACTTTTTGCAAAGTTCATTTAATCACAAGTGCCATCTAGAATCATTATCCTGAGGTAACAGGAATGGAACATGATTCTTGGCAAATTTTGTGTTAATTTATGATGTTACAACTTCTGTTTACTCAGATGCTAGTCTGAAATACCTAAGTTAAACTTGACAGGCCAAGACTTTAATCTAAACCCATGCCTTAACCTGTACTTATTTTCCTAAGAAACCCCAAATTCTAATCAGTTATTTTGAAAAACATTTCTGGATATAAACCATTTTATGCTTGCTCTGACTTTAAAAAATAAATTACTTTGAAATATTTTATTCAAGATTAACAAAAAAATTACCAATGAAGTCTATGTTTAAAGCTTCTGATCAGCTGAAGAGACCACTAGAAGAGAAATAAGCAAAACATTAAATAATTTCATGTTAAAATATTTGCTACAAAGAAAAATTTCAAAATCTTCCTGTGTCAAAATAAGTATATTTAGAAGAAGGTAGAATGAATAATAATTTGAATTTGTCTTTAAATTGCATTCTATTTCTATCTATCTTTAAAATAAAGCCTTGATAATTAAATAATCTGTTCTTTTGTAGGTCTGTTGTAGAACAGAACTATCTAGGACAAGTGTTCACAGCAGACTGAAGTCTAAGCACTGAGGCAGTACAGTTTCTAATCAGACAATTTTTATAGTAAATCTGTGAAAAAAAGTTTAAGGTTTGATAAAAGAAACTGTAAATGAAGCTTACTTCCAAAGAAAATAAAACTCTCTGCCCAGATTAGATGCTTTCAAAGCAATGACAAAAGCTAAAAACAACCAGTTTCATGTCAGTCTGTCAGAAAGACCACAGAAAAATGAAAGTGTAGCAGGAGAGGTGTCAAGGCATAATCACTACACATTTAAGATGGAAAGCAAGAATCAAAAACTTAAACTGCTGAAAGGGCAACTGCCACATGAGATTTTTATCTTTAATAAGTTTCCCCTGCAAAACAGTGTGGAAGATCTATTACAGCATGAATTATGATAGTATCTGTGAATTAGATTGCTGATGGATCAGACAACATGGGAGTAAACAGCACAGTGGGAATACAACCCCCTAAGGAGATACGTGGGTCCAGTAGTAAAACAAATCTTCAGGTCAATATAAAAAATACCACACACACACACATGCAAGCATGCATGGAGACAGGAAGAACACACAGAGAAAAGGGAATCTGGTTTTGATATGAATGGATTTTTCAGAACCTGCAAACTGTGGAGGAAAATTATCTAGAAATTTGTTCAGTGAACTCCAGCAGTCATTTCATGGGGAAGATAAACGTAAGGAGGCTGAGCGCTATAATAGACGGCACCATCTAAACGAGATACAGGTAAAGAGTATTAGGGTGAAAAAAACAACATCATTTAATGTGAGGACTAGTGTCTTTAATCCAACAAAGAGATCATATCCTAAGGGATGATATCAAGCATTCATCAGAAAACAGTCTCATTGATATTTTTGGAAGTTGCTGTCTATGTTAGCGAAAACACATCACAGATTTTCAGCAGTTGATGTGAATTACATTTTTATTGTGGGTTTTTTCCCCACCAGCACTACACCAACGACAAAGATCCGTGAAACTATTCACAACCTCCCTACACACAGTGAGTTATATACAGACTGCTACTCCTGGCTCTGTCAAACGTCCATTCATAGACACAAGGACGTTGCAATACATCACTGTGCAAGTGTGTGTTCAACTTGTTTAGCAGCAAAGCACCAAATCTCAGTGTCCATTATGCTTAATGTTTCAGTGGTAACATAGAGAAGAAACAACCTTTCACTGTATTAGCTGAGAGACCATATTGAACTGAATCATATGCATGGAACAGTGACTCTGCTGTTCTCCTACCTTTGCACAATAACTTTTCTATTTTTCTAAATTTTTTTAAAAGTTTTTCAAGTTAAAACAAAACTTCAAAATAGAAGGGCAACATTATATTAATTACACAAGAATTAGATCACAATAAAATTATATAATCTGGTGTAATATGGAACTATTCAATTAATATAAAGTGGATTAAATCTCTCTATCCCTCCCCCTTATCTTCCCCATACCTGAAGAGATACAGTGGTGCAAGATTCAGTAACGCCTAGAAGACTGATGTTGTCTTGCGACTTCCAAAAGCCAAAACCACCATTCCCAACCCAGATCCTTCTACACAAGTGAGTCAGTCCTTAAGTGCCCATCTCCCTCCCTTTGTTTTTTTGGTAATGGACGTGACTCATCAGAAGTGCAGTCCCTTTCCGATGCTTTTTACAAAGCACAGTGATGAAAACAAGGCAACTACAGCAAGCGTGGACAGCAGGCAGTTTCTAAGAGGTCATCTCTTCACTGCATTAATCCAGGGACTGCTGCAGTCCATCATTATTGCTACGTTGGCTCCAGACCTGTTTTTTTAAATAGTTGTAAGATATAGTGGATATATTTAATGAAAAATGTATGCACTATCATTTCCTTTCACTAACTTCAAACTGCAGAGTTCAGTTTCTAGCTGAACGTGTATCTCCTAGAGAGGAACTAAATGACCTTTTATATCACCTTAAAAAAGTAGCATGTGCCATTTTGCTGCATTTAATCTGTTTTCATTTTAAAAAGCAAGAATGAGTCATTAAAATCAAGTACAAGAAAGCAAATAAAATAAACGGCAGAACTACCATTACGTCCCAAAGTATCTGTCATTTGCTGAAGATTTAGTCCCAGTGAGCCCATTCCTGTAAGTCCAAGTACAGATAATTTTAATTTAATTTACACTATTTTATTTTAAGAAAAGGACTGATTCACCTGTGGGACAACAACTGATGCAAGGCTAGTGTCTTTCCAAATCTTATATATAACCAAGTCAAGTGACGATTTAAAGTTACAAAGTAACATCATATTTCATTTGAAAGGAACACTATTTGCAGTATTTTTCAAGTAAAGCCCCAAATTAAAGCACCTTTTCAACCACAGTTGCATGACATTGGAATAGAAATACTCAAGCTGGCACAGAAAGATATCAACATTGATAATGTGTTAACAACACATGCCTGCAAACAAACAGAAAAACAGAGAGTATGTGAACTTTACATGTAATTTTTGATGAATTCTCTAGAGAACTAATGCAGTACCCAAAAAAAGATGTGCACCGAAATGCTGTTCACTAAAATTGTCCCATTCTTTAGAATTTACATATAATTTATTATTTCGTAAGAAAAACAATTTATGAGGCAAGGAATCAAGATTTCTAGCTATGCAAAAAATGGTTTGGTGATTCAGCATTATTAGGTCTCTGTATTTACAGAAGTTTTGGGTTTTTTTTTTTCCCTTCTTAAGACACAATAACATTAAAGTTACAGGAAAAGAGAAGTCATGGGAAAATTAATGATTATGCATTTTGTGTTTTCTTTGGTTGGTTTTATTAAGTGTATGAGAAAGTGGAACCACAAAAGCTACTAAAAAAGTCCCCTGAATGTGCATTGTTTTTCCCAGTAAGTGCAGGAACAGAAAAATACTATAATAACTAAATGGACTAACCAGAAAACCTCTGTCTACAGAACAAAATCACTGTAACAAATTGACAGCAACTGGGTTGGTGATGTAGAGAGCCTGGCCCCCTCTGCTGTCTATTTTGTGCTGCTTCTAAAATGTTTCTAGTAAACTTATAGACTTAAAGAATAATGTTTTTGTATTTGTGAATGCCACCTTCTGACTTAGACATTGACAGATAACCTTGACAACTCATAGAGATTAATATAACAATGGCTTAGACCTGGAAAAGACAAAGTTTAGAAAGGAAAAGGAGAACCACAGAGGTTAAAAATCTTCACCCACTGCATATACCTTTTCAGATACTGAAATCTAAAAATTTTCTGTATGTGTAATTGGGGATTAAAAGTTTGTACAGAAAGTAACAAATTCCTTTCAGTGGCTAAACACTCTAAACCAGAGACATGATGTAGATATATACACACAATTATATCATAAAGCAGAGACATTTAATATCTGATTTAAAAGTAAAAACTAAAAATTACATTTTAAATTGATTGCCTATAAAAAAAATGAACTTTCAAATTATGCAAGTTATATTTTGATCAAAAATGTAGATGTAGCATATCATTAATATGCCTTAAATAATGCCAATTTGTTACTATAATGAAATTCAACCTCAAAAGATTCTACTGTAAAATGTAGTATCTTCCTTACAGTTCAAGACTCATTATGCTCCCTTAGAGCGTCTTTCATAGAGGGACAGAATATTACAGGAACAAGGAAGAAAAAAGAAAAAAAAAAAAAGCCATTTGCATGGCATTGTCCCTTGTGAACAATGCCCCATGTTCTGCTTTTAAATCCCACGCTCTCGGGACATAGATCATTCTCCTCTGACATACATCAATACCAACTCCAGTCTCTTGCTCAGTGCATTGGCTTTTCCCTTCTGTGTTTGCCTAGAGCAGCCTGCTCATGCACATTAACAAAGCAAAAAGATATATACCACAGAGGTTACAGCATTTGTTAAAACTGCCTGTGTAAAATTAGTCACAGACAACAATACTAATTAAAACCAGAGTACAACAGAATGAAATAAAAAAAAAATAATTTGCATCAAAGATGTGATTTACACTTCTCAACATCTAAACTAGAGAATTAAGTCAAGGCCAAATAGAAAATAAAACCTTTGATAGACAGCCTGTATTGCATGAATCCTTAATCTGAACTCTGCCAAGGTCAAGCCTTCACAAAAAGCTTTCACTCAAAGAAGAATTGAACCAGGACCATTCACTGAAATTATGTGAAACACAAACCAAAAGAACTGCAGTCAGAGCAGGGCTGAACCTACCCTAGAAATATAACTCAGTCCACCGGATTGAGTCCCTATACAGCTTTGCTTTTGGCTCAGTTACAGAGAAATAAAGGAAAAAATGAAGCCTCTGCATCCTTTGCAAGAAATCCCTTGTTATCTTCAGGTCTTAACACTTCTGTTAAGTGCATCCATAAGAGCTTCTGTCTCTGGCTTGATCAGGAGTCCTTTTTGAAGAAAAATGTATGATCTTCACTTTATCTCGCCCAGCATTCCTGTCCTTCAGATTAGCATTTCAAAAGCCCACCAAATTTCTTTCTCTCAATATGATGACCAACTGTTTTATTTCATTGGTTTTCTCCAAGAGGTGGCTTATGAGTTCCCGTTCCAAATTCCCATTCACTCAACCTTGCTGCACACCAAGATTGGTAGCATGAAATCACAAGTTCACTTTATTAAGGCAGCTCACCATTATATTTTATTTTTTTTAATCTTGGATGATGTCACACTGATGTTTGAAGATACTTTTTCCATTGTTTGAGTCCCTTAATTTCAGTAACTCTGAACCCAAATCTCTTCCCTTAAGGGAGATATGCTTAAAGTGGGACTCCTGAAAGTCTGAAGAGTTCTGAGATTTAGATGGATACAAAGAGTTTCATTTTCCTATCAACAGCTTCCCTCAGCAAGTGTCGTGTTCACCATCTCATCTTGCATCTCCACCTTAGCTGAGGCTTGCATGCATTTTCACTAGTCAGGCTCTGCTGCTAAGACAACTCCAAACATGACAGAACTGTGATGGCCATAACAGTTTTATCAATAAATAAATGTAGTTATATTTAAAATGTGTCACAAGTTCTCCTCAGCCCCTCTGAAGTAAGTTTTAGTACATTCACTTCACAGGTGTGAAGAAAATCCAACACGTTAAAGTTATGTTACTGCCCAACCCTCTCAGATGACCACCACTGGAGATGAAAACACGACTGCAGCAGAATCCAAACTAAATCCTTTGCCACAAGGGAGACATGAAGAACAGTGAAATCTGTCTGGGGGACAAAATACTTCTTTAGAAGAGGAGTGTAGAAAGTATTCTAGCTTTACATTAGCTTGCAATATGTTGGCCAACACTACACATCTAAATGCATTTTATTCTCCACACAATTGGATTTCTTGTTCTTATTTGCCCCTTGCCCATAGAAGATGAAAGGCATGGTTTCATGGTTTATCATGAGTGAGACATCTCCTGCAGTCATATGGTAAACAGTAATCAAGAAAATACAGTTTTCACTTCCTTGCATTCAGGTGATGCCAACCCATGGGAAGAGATACAAGTCCTGACTGTACCTAGCTTCATCTTCATGAAAATCACCAATGCCTTGTCTTCACTTTGTTCTTACAGATAGATAACTTGCATTAGATACAGAAAATACAGATTTTCAGGAAAAATGCAGTACAGTAAGCATATAGACTAAATTTCTACATGTTTGTCTCTCCCCAAGTCAGTCTGTCAGAGATGTAGGCTTTTACTAAAATGCTCCATGATATACCAGGAGTTAGTCTATAGATCTGACCTGCCTTCCTAGCTGATGTGTATGTTCTCTTGGTCAACAAGTGGTTATTACACTTTTTTACTCAACAGTGCATGCACCCACCTTTAAACAGTAAGTGAAAATTTACACCCTTGGGCATTGAAGGTAAACTCCTATTTGTTACAACAGGAACAGAATCCACACCAACATAATTATGGGTAAGAAAACAATGGTAAACCAAAGAATATTCTTCACCTACAAAGTCTCCATAAACAAATGGAAATATACTGATAATATGGTAATTCAAAGCAATACACACATAAAAAGGGTAACCAGCTATGGTCAGGGATGGTTATGGCCATATTACAAACCTTAACTATTGTACCCTCTGGTCTGGAAAAAAAAAAACCAAAACAACCAAAACAACCACACACAACCAACCAACCAAACACACACACACAAAAAAACCCACAACAACAAAAACCAACCAAACAAAACAAATAAACAACAACAAAAAAACCACACAAAGAAACCTCAAGTAAGCAAGGAAGTAAAACACAAATAGAAAAAATATCTTATTGTACTTCATTTTAAACTCTAACAATGGCTGAATAGACTTCCTCAAATTAAAAAAAATATAAATTACTTGTGAACAGATATGAAGCATGTCAAAGCTGCCCCCAGAAAATTTCAGCTTTCATAAATTTCTGATTGTATGGATTTAGATGTTTAATCACAGAATCATAGAATGGTAGGGGTTGGAAGGGACCTGTGGAGACCACTGAGTCCAACCCCCCTGCCAACACATGAACACCCAGGGCAGGCCACACAGGAGCAGATCCAGGTGGGTCTTGGAAGCCTCCAGAGAAGGAGACTCCACAACGTCCCTGGGTAGCCTGTTCCAGGCTCTCTCACCCTCACAGTGAAGAAGTTTTTCCTCATGTGGATGTGGAAATTCCTGTGTTTCAGCTTGTGACCATGGCCTCTTGTCCTATCACAGGGCACAACTAAAAAGAGACTGGCCCCCTTTACTTGACACCCACCCTTCAGGTATTTGTAAATGTTAAGAAGTTCCCCTCTCAGTCTTCTCCAGACTAAACAGCCCCAGTGCTCTCAGCCTTTCCTCATCAGAGAGAAGTTCCAGTCCCTTCATCATCTTTGTAGCTCTCCCTTGGACTCTCTCTAGTATTTCCCTGTCCCTCTTGAACTGGGGAGACCAGAAATGGACACAATACTGCAGATGTGGTCTCACTAGAGCAGAGTAGAGGGGGAGAAGAACCTCCCTCAACCTGCTGGACACACTCTTCGTTATGCCCCCCAGGATACCACTGGCATTCCTGGCCACAAGGGCACATTGTTGTTCCGTGGCTATTTTATTGTCCACCAGGACACCAAGGTCCCTCTCCATGGGGCTGCTTTCCAGAAGTTCTACCTCTAACCTGTACTGGTACATGGTGTTGTTCCTCCTCAGGTCTAGGATGCTACACTTATCCTTGTTGAACTTCATTGGGTTTGCCTTTGCCCAGATGATACTGTTTCATAATGAACATATTATAATATATAAACAAATTTATAGATATAAATTAATATCACATTATTTATATCCTACAAATTCTTTTTCTTTCAAACATTTTCAAGGACTTTATCAAGTATGCTTTCATCAAGGTCTGGGATTTTGTATTTGCATAATATCACTGTTAAAGAAGTGCTGTTTGAAGTAACTGCTCCCTTACATTACCTGTTTTGTGGTTACTTTTTCTGTAAACATACTATTCACCCTATATTACATCATTCTGGTAGAAGACTGAGCAGCATTTTCTATATTCTGATTATGTACACCAGGTCCTTCATACATTTTTACTGTGTATTCTGAATTAACATTAAAAATAACATGCAGTGTGCACTGCAGAATTTTTAGCCCTGCCTAGATTTAGATATGTTTTTTATTTTATTCTTATTATGAATTCTCAGAAGCCACTATGACATATGTTTTGAATGTAGATTAATGGAAGTAGGCACTTCATGTATTTCAGAGGACACAATAAACTCATTCTTGCAGAACAGTAGCATATATAGAAAAAATTTTTTAAAATATATTGTTGAATTAGAGTTTTGATTAACAAGCAAAATTATGCTTCACTGATGATCCTGATCCAAATAATACTTTCCACTGATTTAACTGGACACCAGGATCAGGCCCAGAGTGTATCTTTAGAGTCTCAATTTCAATCTCTATTTGCAGTAGAAGGGAGAACGAAACCCCATTGTTATTTTATTAAATTTTAGTATTATATATTTATTTTTAAATTCTACACTTTGCCTCCAGATCTGGTTTTTCATGCCTGACCAACTTCTTCAAACTAATCACTTGGGATCTAATTCCATCAATTTATGACCACTGGACAGCATCCTTCTTTCCCTAACATGACCATAACACAGGTTACAGGAAGAAGCTTTACATTAAAGGATATATATGAAAGAAACTATTTCATACAACTGACATTAAGAAAAATTTTGCAATTAATTACTATTTTTAATTTATACTTATACAAGTTATTTTACACTCTTGTATCTCCTTGTTCCATTTCTATTTCAACTTGTACTTAATCCCTCAAAAACAGAAGGGAAAGTCTAAACTGATTTTTAATTTATTGCTTCATGAATTTTCCTCTGATAACTGCGTGTATCTCCTATATTCCTCATCACAGCAAAGGAAGGTTTAGGGTAAAAACAAAGGGTTACTGTAATATCAGAAAACAAAACAAAACAAAAACAAACAAAAAAAAACCAAACAAACAAACAAACAAAAAAAACAACCAAAAACCCTAACAACAAAAAAACCACCAAAAAACACCAAACCAAAAAAGAAAAGGCTACATTTAATAGTATGCCTATGTTGCAGCCTGCTGCTCAACGATTTGCACTGAAATTTTTGCTAGGTATTTACCCTGATGATGTTTTTCCTATAAATGGGGAAAATAGAAATTAGACTGTATTGCCAAGTCAAAAGTATATTTTAGAGAAGTATAAAAGTGCTGTAAGTATATGACAAATCTGATTATTTTAGTATGGAATTTAACAAAAATTGACAAATATAAATCTAAGTCGAGCTCTCCCGCACTGACGGAGAACTAAGTAGGAGACATATTCATAATTAAGCTTTGGTTTTGAGGCAGCCGTTAAACAGACTTATGTGAGAGCTTTATCAAAGTAGGTAACTCTGTCTCAAACACAAAAATCTGTTTCATCATTTATAGTTTTTATCACATCATATAGCATAACTTTCACATGAGAACAAAAGTCATTTTAAAGCAAAATGTTGTTCTAAGGTAACTTTTAATTTGAGGACCAAATTTAAATTGCTATGGTGAATGCACATTAGGTCACTAAAACAACGGTAGCTAAACTCAGATGTGACCTAGCAACCCAGGTGTTCAGGAAAAGTGCTGTTAACAGTAAGGATTGATGATCTAATCAAACTGTCACACTCAGATCCTCAGCAGGGTGGTTGGAGGGGAGGTGGAGGAGGATAATATTCAGAAAGCAAGCACATGCTTAGTGTTACTTTAAATTGATGCTGACATTTTCAATTGTAAAAAGAAATTTTTTCTTAAGTAATATAGGAAACAACTCTCCTAACCTTCCGGAGGATATCAGATAATCAGAGAGCTTGTTTTGCAAAAGCCAACTTCTCAGATGTGCGACTTTATGAAATATGAACTACCAGGCATTTTAGAGATCCAAGACAAGAGCCAATATTTTAATGCTTTTCTTTCACTTAGGTATAAATGGGTATTTAGCTAACTCTGCGCCTATGCACTTGCTATGCATATGCCACAAAGCAAAACAATTAATGCAGTGATCCATTTGTGCTAGTACCTCTGTGCATTCTGTCCTTATGCTACCTCTTGACTGTACCACTAAGGACTCGGGAAACTGCCAAGCAAAAATATCAACAAATAAGTAAACAAGATGACATTTTAGTGGTCTAAGAAACTAGTTCTGTAGCACACTTCCAGTATGAACACCTGCCTATTTGCAAGGCAGTTAAAATTCAAGGAGTACACGATTCCATTACTGTAGAAGTAAAAGATTATTCCCATACTTGAGTTTGCCCATTAGTGATGAAGTCAAACATAGTAGTAAATGGGTAACGGTGACTTTACAATTAGAAGAGCTATCTTAGTTTCTGAATTAGCAGCTGGAGAGAAACTAGCTTAATGTTTCAGAAACTGGCAACTATATTGCTTTAATCACAGACGGTAGCTGTTTTCTCCATAAGGTTCTCAGATGACCGTTTACAGCAGTAGGTCATCTTCATACCCCTCTTAAATGACAATGGTTTGCTGGCAGCAAACTTGTATGGAAAAATTGTCTAAAACCAACAGGAAGAGTAGGTTATGGTGTCTCTATCTTGACCTTGGTTGGAGGACTCTGAGTGTATCGTGCTACACAGAGTGATGGTGAACAACAAAAATAAGGCCATGGATCTGAAATTCTAGAAATGCTCTCTCATTTGTCTGCAGTGAGCCATGTATTGTATAGATGGTACAAACCCAAGAATTCTTTTTATAAAGTGCACTGCCAGTGAGCCACAGGTGTACAAACACAAGCAGTTCAAAGATGATAAGTGGGTGTAAAGTTTTTTTATGTAAAATCATGCATCTGCTCTGTGTTTACACTTGAATTTGTTTCGTAGCTCTAGAGATAGTGAAGTTAAACATCATTCTGTATGAAGCAATCTACATAACTACATAATCATAATGAAGATAGCAAGGAGGCTTTTTAAAATCACAAGTTTCAGACATATCATATATATAAAAATTAAAGCCTTAGGAAAGAAAAAGAGAGAAAGAAACTAACTAAAAAAAAAAAAAAAAAAGAAAGAAAGAAAGAAAGAAAGAAAGAAAGAAAAAAAAAAAAAG
>JANIJG010017769.1:6501-24001 GCA_024611175.1 Megaceryle torquata | reverse complement strand
GAGAACCATTCTGTCACTTGGGGAATTCATTCTTTCAGAACATGAGTGAGTTATTACAAGATGATTGTGTATATGTATGTATGCACATACGTATGGATAACACATCCCTCTGTGACTTTTCCCACTTGTTTTCCCAAACTCCGCTATAACATCAACTGGAGCTTTTTACTTTCTAGGTACAGGGTGGTATTATACAGAACAGGTATATCAACTTATTATCAGAAATTTCTCTACTCAGAGAAAACAGTTGCAAAACAAGGATTAACAGTTCAATTATATGGAACAGGATTGGACTGAAGGATTTAATTCACTTCTAGTTTTGCATTCAAAATGGAACTATCATGACACCACAACTTATTACAACACTGTTTTCTAGAGAGTATACACAGTACACAGAACATCAAGCCCTCATTCATTTTTCCTGGCTACTTTTCTTTCAAACCTCAACAAAGACTTTTAATGGCATCTCATGCAGTCTTGTATATTTTATGGCATTTATACCACACATGTAGTAGCATTTGCTCTTCCAAAATTCACGTGGGCTTATGCAAGCTCATGGAACAACAGGCAGCCCAGAAATTCATCTTTTTACTTCAAAGTGGTTCTGTAAAAATACACAAATTTTAGAAGTACACTATCATTCAACTTATATGAAAAACCACCTTAAATGTGTTTAGGCTGCTATTACATATTACTAGGTTTTTATTTATAGCCATTGCTCTCAAGTTGAAATTGTTACAGCTTTTCCAAACAATTCAGATCATTTGAAAATCTTATGATCTTACCAGGACTGTAACATTGATCTCATTTTTTAAGCTCACAAAGAAACACCAGAATAAACTTACAAAACCCAAACATTTTATTAATGACCTTCACAGGATATGTTTTGTAACACAGATTCCAGTTCAGCAAGTGTTTGTGCTCCAAGTAACTTTATATATATGAATGATCCTATTTGACTCAATGGGATTACTCATATGCAAAAAGTTATTTCAGAGGCAATTCATGATTTAAAATTCATAAGGTGAGGTAATTAAACAACTGTCAGTAAAGGCCTTTCTGTGGTAAACTTACATTAAAAGAGCTTTAAACAGATGTAGCAGATAAAATTCTACTTATATACTTACAGAATAAGTCTGATACACTATTAATTGCATAGTGTACGTTACTAATGCTGTCAGGAGGAAAAAAAATTATCTCTAAAGAATAGCTAAATGTATTTTTCCATATGAAAAATTTCTGAATCTAGAGTTGTGGTTCATAGTGACAAAATTCCATTTCATTGATAATTATTTGTTGGGCTTATTTTTATTTTCTTGTCTGTATTTTTATGCATGTGTGTGTATGTATCTTACACTCAATTGTGCAACACCTGTTTATTCTGTGTTTTGCCACAATTTACACCTACATAACATAACAATGTAACAGAAATTAGAAGTTGGCAGCATTAACACTACTGATGCATTCACCTTGTCCTCAACCACATTGTCTCCTAGACACAATAAAGGTGTAGCCAAAGATTTATCCTGCCAATAAGATATAGTTATAGGTCCCATGAAGATTACTGACACTGAAGTACCAAATATGTACTGGCCTTGGACTTAGCAGATAACATGCCAGTTTTGAGACACATTCAAGTTGACAATAAATCAGTATCACAGTTCAAATAACAGGAAAAATACCTTAGAGGAATTTTCATGTTAAAACATTCCACTTTTGCATTATCCATTAAGTGGTAATGATCATAACGGACTAGGCAGTAGGTTTTTTTGTGGCTGAAATGCGCAGACATTTTACTACAAGGCTATTTTTTTAAATTCTGTGATTTTCAACTGTACAGTATTTTCCCTTTAAATCAATTTTGTCTTGAATAAAAAAAAAAAAAAAAAAAAAAACCAAACTCAAACCAAAAGATGTTTTAGTAGTAATCTTACTATGAATTACACTTGTTTTCTATATTTGCACATGCGAACGCTTCCACAGCCTCCGTAACACCTCTCTTCTGTGCATGCAGAAAAGCAATAGTTATGGGTTATGGAAAGCTAGAGAGACAGCAAGGTGCACTACTTCAGTACTGCTTACTATATTGTAAATCTGTTTTTACTCTCACTCTCAGAACTCTCTCAATGTTTCTCACCAGGAACACCTTTATTATAAGTTTGTTAAAAGGGCACCAATTTCCCAGGTTGTAGGGGTTATAACTATTTTTTCCAAGTACCCTTTTGAACTTATTTCAGTTTTCTGTTTTTGATGATAGTCATGCTGACAACTTTTTTTGGTCCATCAAATTCTGTAGTACAATTACATGAATTTACTTTTAATAAATTACCATCTTTGCATATATCAGTCAAACCATGAAGACTAAACACTTGCAAATAAAATGCATTATTAATTTAATTGTCACAGCCTATTTAGCTAGCTTCTATTAGTATTTGCTATAATATGCAATGTATCAGAGGGGAGAATCAAATTCAAAACACAAAGAATAAACTGATTATATTGTCCTAGAGAAATTAAAAAATAGCAAGCTTGCAAAAATATAATCAAGGCATGCATGTTTTAAATAGGTAAGAAAACTATGTAACTTAATTTATAATATGTGTATACCCAAACTGATGGCATAACATGCTGAAGAAGGATTTCTTTGGTTCCTAAAGCCATTAAAAGGCATCAAGTGCTCTCATAATTGGAAGGGAAAGGTGGAAAGAAAAGCAACAGTGGTTTGGTATTTACTGCACTAGATCACGTGGATTAAACATCCACCATCACCAGTGAGGGACTGCTACTTGAAAATTATGCTGTTGTTGTAGCTCTGCCACTACTATTTGATGCTGCTCTACATTAATCCAAAAGATAGATGAAGAAATTTCAACAGCAGAGAGTATGAAGTCACTCAAATACCACTCGTTTCTGCTGGCCTGGGGGTAAAGCTGTAACAGCCGGTGCCAGCAGCTGGGGCAGGGAGGTTGCAGCCCTTAGCTGTGTTCTTTGCTCCTCGGGCAGCTGGGGCTGCAAGGGCTGTGAACCTGCCACCGTGCAGAGGGGTGGCAGAGGAGGGGACACCCTCCTCCCCCGCCTCCTCCTCCTCGCACTACGCTGGCTGGCCAGCCAGAAAGCCTTGGAGGAATGCAGGAAGAAATGGGGAAAATGGAAACAGCCAGAAGACTTACAGGAGAAACAGGCAAAGAAAAGCCGGCAACAACCGATTTAGATGATAGCATCCTGCTTGTTTAGGAATTCATTTCAAGATGATGATCACTAAAAATACGCCTCTCGGGCTAAGATACTATATTTGGAAATCTATTGTATGTATCCTCTATTGCGCACATATTTGCTAGGGTAACACGAGTTATCTCTATGTTGTATTTATGATGATTATACAGTAAGTACCTCCTTGTAAGAAACCATATTGGTATTGAATGTTTCCAGTTACAAAATAAGCCACCAGAGCAAAACATTTTTCCTAATTGTTGCACTATGACAAAAGATAACCAGCATAAACTTTAATACGAGATCTGCTTTGATGAAACTGTAATTGTTATTTCGATGCATCAGGCTGTATTTTAGATAAAAAGAGTATCTCGAAACTCTTTAAATAACCACATGTTAGGGAAATTCTGGGTAAGCACTATGTAGAGGAACTCTCATTAAAAACATAAGCACCACTTAAATAGGTACTTAGTCAAACAGAAGGTCTATGCAGTGTGTTAATTTAAAACTCTACTTTTAGGTCATTCAGTCATTTAAGTAAGTGAGACAAACTTGTGAGGAAAGGTTCTAATCAACTACCATTTCCAGCATCTTTAAAGAGAAATGAACATGACCCAGAGAGAGTTTTGCAGTGTTCTCCTTCAACTCCTAGATATCATTTATTTTCCACTTCTTTCATATCAAAACCAGAAGAAAAACATATTTATGTATGAAAGCCTACACCAGAAGAATGAGTTACAGGGCAGTAATACTTAAAATAATACCAAGTATCCAGCAACAAACCCTGCAGGTAGGGTATCTCCATCTACCCAAATGGAAAGAGAATATGCAATCTTTTGGCTATCCAAAACCCATCAAGTATCTAGTTGCCCTGAAAATTCAATAAAATAGCAATTTCTATGCCACAACATGTGTAATATATCTGAGGCAAAACCTGTTTGTCTGAAAACACGGTGCAATTTAGTTCAGAAAACAGTTAACATTTAAAACCACAGAAAAAGTAACCTGCTTGCAAAAGTAAGTTTGAAAATAAGTAACTGTACACAGATTGGAAAAATAAATTAATTTATTTTTTAAATGGTCAGAACACCAGATCTCAGTTTCTACCCAAGAACACTGAGGAAATTTCTTTTTGATTCCTCTGTGGCTTTGACCACAGTGATCAACATAAATCTTGGAAAGTCATTTTATAAACCTATGAGTATCAAGGCCAGCAAGAAAAAGAGGAGAGGGGAAAAAAAATTAAAAAAAAAAAAAAAAATTTGATTTTGTACTTGGAGGGACAGCTACAACTATGGAAATTTTTAGAAAATAATATCACCTGTCAAAAAAACCACCCCAAAAGGGGCAAATCCTACACCTTTTACACAGAATTGCTTTCTACAGCAAGTTTTCTGTTGACACTCACAGACCTGTCATAAGCACCATGCTGGCAGAACACTTAAGCATGTTAGCTCCCTTTGTAGCTTGAGTTGAGATGAAAGTCCAAGTGACTTCATTTTGGGTAAGCTAAATACTCCAGATAATGTCTCCGCATGAGGTATAAGGTAAAATTAGAAAGATTTTTTTAAGTAGTTTACCTTTCTTTGGGTGTGCCAACTCCATGCTTGCCCAGTAAATGAGTATTCAAATGTTTCTTCATCACAAACGCCACCCTACCAAACAAAGAGAAAACCCAGGAAGATTATTTTTTTATTAATACTTAAAAAAAACCCACAACCAACCAACCAACCCACCCAAACAGTATTTTTCTGTTTTGAGCATGCATTTGAGCATATTTTATAAAAGTCCACATTTAAAAAAATCCCTGAAAGACTACATTTTAAATCTGGGAATACATTCTGTTATGACAAGTTTACTTCACATTACAGTTACGTGGCTATTTTTCTCACAAGTAATCACAGTCATACATCACTGGTCAAAGAATGGAAAACCCATTTCGGCTTCCTTTTTCAAGTCAGAACATCTGATGGAATATACTGATAATACAGTCTATTTTATCTAAATAACATTTTCTCATGTTATAACTAATACAGTTTTAGTTACACCTTTGGGTTTATTTAAGCCTAATGGGCCCACCCTGCAACCTTTCTTCATGCAAATAGTTCCATGGTTCTTAATGAGGAACACAAAAAATACAAGATCAGATGCTAAATCACTGCTTATGTCTGGTTAAACTTCATTGTATTAGTGATTTAAAGAGATATACATGGAAACAAATTAATAGTCTTAGTTATTTTATAGCCTTATGAAATAAAAGGATGGAAAAGGTGAAGCACACATTCATGAACAGACTTTGAGCAGGAATACTGTTCAAACTGGAAAGACTTTTTTCAAAGCATCAACAGCAGCAACGAAACACACAGTACTTGGCATTATGTTTCTACCAAACAAAACACGGATAATTCACTTTAATTTTGTTGACACACATAATGAAACAGATAGGAGCCTATCAAGTACCATTCTTCTGCTGATAAGACCATAACATCAATTTAATTACATCATGTGACTGCTTCAAACGATTTAGATATCAGACTGAAGCTTTAAACTAAAATTGTTCTCTCAATAAGCAAAAATTTTACTGCTGCAACTTTCAGTGTGAAAAGGGCTTGCAAACATTTTTGTTAATTATGTATTACAGCTGTCCTTCATAAAGTTAATTACTAATAGCTGAAAGGCAATAGACTCTATTTGCATATGTACATGAAAGGCATGACATATGCAAAAATATGATTTTAATTAGCATTCCATGATATGAAGGGCTACAAATCAAACTGGCATGTTATAAGATTTTTAACATTAAACGCTGAATTCATCTGGACGTGTTTGCAGTAATGGACAATGGAAGGACTGTAAAACACTAGCACTGTGGGGTATAAGAGCCACAAAAGCCAAGAGACAGTACTTTTCCTTTACAAATATGTTAATGTAGCTTCTCCATGTATGATCTACTTTGGTTACTTCCAGATTATAACAGAGAATATCTCTTATGGATCCCTTAAGGTGCAAGAACATAATTCTGTCTTATTTAAATGATAGCAATTTCCTTATTTTTCACTAAAAGACATTAAGAAAATATCTTAAATACTATTCCTTACACAATTTGTAAGTATGGTATCATAATCATTGCAACTGTGAATAATCTGTCACACCGTTACCATCATTACTATGCAAGTGTCATCAGAATTACTGTACATAGGGAAAATAATTGTAACAAAATAAAAAAAAATGTGTTCTCATAACAGCATACGGCATTCAAAATGTACTGCCCTTGCTTTTCAGGAGAAATACCAACCATTTCCACACAACCATGAAAGGTACCAAACAGATTTAAATTTAGTAATACTTGTATTTCCTGTTACAAACCTACATCCTCCCCTCCTCTAAAAGAAAAATAAAACCAAAGATATTACTGTGAAAGGGCAACATGCAATCAAAGTTGTAGAGGCATACTTTGCTATTTACATCGAATATAAAGATCCCAATCAGCTACACAGTATTTCTAGGGAAGTTGTGGGTTGTTGAGCTTTTTTTTTCCCTTATGAGCCTGTGCACTTGAAACTTCCAAACAAAAGCTGAACATTTCTTACACCACACAACTGCAGGGGGTACAAACAGACATACCTTTCTGCAAAATCAAACAGAAAGGCCTTGTTAATAATGTGAAGCAATTAATCTATTAGCTGCCTCCTCTCTGTTGTATCTGGGTTCCGAGTAACCTTTCTGCTGCTGTTACACAGCACAAATAAAACAAAGATTGACTCAGCATCTCAGTACCTACTAACATTTGAAGCTTTTAAGGATTGAAGACTCAAGGAGTGCAGAATGTCTCTGGGCGAGCCTGGAGTGCTCAGCACAGCCCATTTTACAGCTCCCCACTTTACAGAATCGGGACTTAAAGCAAAGTTAGTATTTTCATAAGAAACTGAGAGTGAGATAAAAAAAATATAACACTACCATCAAACAGAGACAGCCCTTATTGAAACATTATTTTTTCCTTAGAATTGAAGCACAATCTAACCATCTTAGTTTGGATGCTGAGATTGAAGAAACAAAACAAAACAAAAGAAGTCTTTGTGATTTTAAGGCAGAGGTGGTAGCAGTATTGGTTGACTTTACAAAACAAACAAAAAGTATTTTCAGTACATTCAGTGACTCTGGGTTTCTAAGCAATTACTTATTTACTAGTCAAAAAATACTCATTTTATCTATGCTATCTACCTCTGCTGAGGTATTATTCCTAAGATACTTCCAGAACTGAATAAATAGACATAACTTGGTCTTTTCAAATGACTCTTAAGGGAAATCTGGCTGGCACTGGTAAGGACTCAAGAAGTCAATGCCTTCAAGATACATTGTTCTAATACATCTTCAAATCAAAGGGAATCTTTTCATCATCTGCAGTAAGCACCAATTCAA
Organism: Megaceryle torquata; assembly: GCA_024611175.1. Taxonomy (NCBI): domain Eukaryota; kingdom Metazoa; phylum Chordata; class Aves; order Coraciiformes; family Cerylidae; genus Megaceryle; species Megaceryle torquata. Next base: position 16,372 of record JANIJG010017769.1, on the reverse strand, counting down.
GGCTTTGTTGAATTTCTCATTTCTCCTTTTTTTTTTTTTTTTTTTTTAAATCCTAGTGGAAATAGAAATGTTCCAATGCTAGAAATTAACTGGTTTCAGAAACACATCAAAAGGGAGTAGAAAGCCCCTGCAATTGCCATACTCCCCTGTTTCCAATACATGTGAATCAGGCCAGACTAGAGGCCTGGAACCAGTTTTACAAACTCTGATCTGGACATACTCATCCCCAAGCCACATGAAGACAAGAAGTCACAGCCCAGATGCTCTCCTGAGGCTCAAGTCTTGAAAGGCAGAAAAGTTCAGCCTATACGTCCAAGTCATGGTCACTGGGAGTTCCCCCCCTTTGTTTGGAAGACTTCCCCCAGAAGCCTTCTCTTACAGTGCAAAAAGGTGAGTAGGTAGGATTTGGTTTCCTTGCAGTAGCACCGTGTTTTTTGAACTTTCTCAGTGATTTTCAACTACTCTGGCTCCAAACTGGCAACAACCTCTGTATTACAGATTCTATGTTCAACCTTCAGGATAAATTAAAGACAAGTGGAAAAATGACACAAAGCATTAGAATAGCATCCGCTCACCCTATGGACAATTTCTTGTACATAAACTATAAATAAGTTTCAATCATAAATATACGACCACCTTTCCAAAATAAGTTTGCAGAATATTCTGTTTTCAGTTTAGAAGAGTTGTGGCTTTGTAGGAACGTGTCCACTCATATTCCATGGCAGCCTTTACACAGTACTTGGACTCACTCTAAGAATGTCTGTAACTGATTTAGGAGCCTCTACAGACTTGTCTTCAGTTATAAAAACACATTTTCATGTACAAAAGAAACAAAGGGACTTCTAATTCTGGGAATAAAGAAACATATTGGACAATTTTTACTTCCACTTCTTATTCCAGTGTAATACAACTTCTTCAGCATGTACAATGTTTATCATCACAGTACCCAAAGAATATGAATAATCTGTCACGTATTGTCTGTTCTCTCATTTTCTCTGCAGGGAGAGAATTGTGCTCTGTGAAGTATCTTATTTTGAGAGGGCAAAAGATTCTAAGTTTTATTATGTTTTGCATCTATAATAGCTCTTTTCTTTTTAATATACACATCATTGTATTGGTGAACAGCGAAGTTAACCCCCACATACACACACAAATCAAAACAAGGCTTCTAGACCATAAAGTCATGAAACTTGCTATTTCTTGAGTGTTTACCAAGTGCTCAGCCTTGGCTTAGTTCCAGGGAACAAGCTACATCTTACCCCTACCAGAAAGTCACTTGAAGCCATGTCAACAGACCAGTCATCTTGTAACTGCTCGCAACTGCTGAGGAGGACCAGCACAAGAATTGATTTTTGTGAGACTCTAAAAACAAGGTACCCAGCAGTTGAAGAGCAATTTTAAATCACTTCTCAGTGGATACACTGCTCTCTGCAACTGCTCTTCGAGAATTTATTTTACAGAGAACAATGTTCTCTGACAGTAGAAAAGTCCAGGAGAATAACAATGAATATCTACCCTTTATTCATATTCTCAATATCCTTTACATCTTCTTTAACCTGTCCAGGACCTCTATACATTAATTTAATTCTGAGAATACAGGTAAGCTACTGCATGACATGTGCAGCCTCAAGTACAAAGGATGTTTGAAAAACCTCCTTGAAAGCATTTAAAAAACCAACCAACCAACTGCACCAAAAACCATGCAGACAGAAAAAAAAAAAAAAAAACAAACCCACAACAGAATAGAATGCTATTATTTTTATATTATTAATATTTAGTACCTGGTTTATCATAGGTTTCAGGCACTCAGGTTAGAATCGTTTACCATTTTGGATGAATCATGTGGGAGATGTGACAGCTTCAAGGAATAGTAAGAAGCTCTCTTAAGCTTTTATACACCATCACAGAATATGAGGAAATAATATGTTATCCTGTCTACATCAGGTTTTGTTTTCCACAACCTGTGCTTGAATTTCTTTCCTTGCACCTTCTCCTGAGCCAAGAAACGAGAAAAATCAAGGCAAGGTGCATGATTCATGACAAGAAGGATGCCAGTGTGTTTGGGCAAATAAGTAACAACATGGACTCTATGGTTCCTATTACCTGAATGAAGTGCTCTTGTTTTTTACTGTGTCTTAAAACCCTAGTTGTTTGTAGCTCAATGAGTGGTTCACATGAAGCCATGCCAACAAGGGTATCAATTAGTAAGAGAAAGAAATAGTGCAGTTTCTCAAGGAATATCATGACCTGCATGTATTTTGGAATGTTCAATGAGACCTGTATAGCACAAATAGTACATAAAGAGTCCATCCATATGAACTTAAAAAAAAAAAGTTTTAAAAATCTCAATTATATATAAAGTCACTACCCAAAACTCATCTCCCTGTCAGGATTTGTATTTATCAGCTTCAGGAACAAAAGTGTAGAGAAAAATGCAGAACTGCCCAGAAATCAATGGGTTTCTATGAACAAGCTTTTTTTTCCTCTGCATCAAAAGTCTAAATTCCTGGGAATTTCTTCAAGTCCATCATTCGTGGATGTTTGCTGATTCTGAAGGGTCCAGACTGGGGCGCTGATAACTCTCTTGCATGACTGCGCGCAAGGGACTCAATTTAAAAGAAAGTATCTGGCAGGGCAGAGTCTGGTGTGGAAGATATCCAGTAGTCTGAAAGGCTTCATGCCCTTTGTGACAAGATGTCAGGTTCAAGTAAATATCTGGCAGGGCGAAGTCTAGTGTGGAAAACATCCAAATATCTGAAAAACTTCATGCCCTGTGTGACAGGACGTCAAGTCCTAGATCTCTGCATGGGAAGGCTGGGGTTTTCTGCTGACTCATTTAGCAGCCAAATGAAGCAGGTCTTATTGCTTCCAGATAACAGTTATGGTTATTCTTTTTAAGTTAAAAAAAAAATAAAAATCAATAACATTTCAGAAGGTTAGCAAGTCATCCGTAATCACCCAGTCTGTGATGCTGAGAGTACTGTGATACACTGCCTTATACTCCCTGCTGACCCCATGTGTTAAAGAAGGATATGGCTCTTTCAGGCTCCACCCTTACTAGAACTCATAATTAAAATGGAATGTAAAATGCATACTTGGCTCCCTCTTCCCCATCTTCAAGTATGAGCAACTTGGCAGATTGAAAAATGCAAACTTTTTCTCTTGGAAAGAGAAACTGAAATAGGTAACCGAGGACACCTTTGCCAACTCTAAGGAGCAAGAGTACCACAGCAAGAATGTCATGGTAATTCACGGAACCTAAAGACTAACATAAGTTTCAAACTTCTGAGAATTACCAGGCATTCTGCCTTAAGTTTGAAGGTGCTTGTCTGGCTTTTTTTTTTTTTTTTTTTAAACAATTTTCCATTCAGCAATCAGGTATGTTTCTTAATCATTTATTAACTTTTCAAATTCTCCATGGAGATGTTTTGTTGCCAAAGTACAAAAGCCAACATTGTCAGAAATTAATATTAATTTAATAATTCAATATTAAATCATCATCACAACAGTCTACATGCTACTCTGATAAAAATACCTCAACTCATTTTCACTGTTGCTTGTAACGAACTAGCAATGAGGTCCCCAATAAAAACCAATGTGAAGGGAGAAGACAACACCTTATATTAGTGGAACAGCTGTACACAGCTTGCACCTAAGGTAGACTTGAGTATCACAGCCACTACTGTTCCTGACTTGCTTTGAACAGGATGACAGACAACAGGATTGTCAATGTGCTGTTCAATGACCTGCATCAATCTCAAGAATAATTTACTGCTATATCAGACAGATCATTATGGATGAGTTGCACACTATCAATCAATTGACTGTGTTGTGCCTGCATATTCCTGCATCTATCAGCCAGGAGAGACATTCCGCAGCATATTCTTGTTGCTTTTTGCTACCAATCTGTGTCCCTCAAGATGGGAAAGAATTATTAGCCACATGGCCATAAAGTAGTAGCAATCGGCACAATTACATCCTCTTACATATTCTAGCAGAAGAGACCTGGGTACAAAGGAGGAGCAGATAAATAAAACAGGAAGCATCCTTTACTGCTCCATTCAAGCTGGCTTGAAGAGATCTTGCCATACAAAGTTGCCAAGTCCTCTCACCATCCCTCTTTTAAGAGAAATATGTTATAATGTAAACCATCCAGGACATAAATTTAGTCTGTCATTACAAAGACTGTGGCAAAAGAGGAATATAGTGGTACTATTTACATTATTTCCTCCCCCATGAGAGAACTCATTTATCTGCTATTGTGTGCTTCATCTGAAGATACTTTGTAACTGAAATCAGAAAGGTTTCCTATAATTTAGCCACACGTCCATTCTGAATTTTATTGGTCTGGGGCTTTTGTGACATCTTTTTTCTTTTCTTTTTTCTTTTTTTTTTTTAAGGTACCCTTCAATAGCAGATGCAGGAATAAGCCAAGACAGTTTACCTGCACTGACAACAGTTTCCAGAAACCACACACTTTGCTCCTTATAGAAAGGCAAAAGCCTGTTCACTCCTTAGTTCATAACTCTTTTGAAAATGGGACTTAGTTACTTCACTAGAATCTTTTCTAGTAGCTCAAAGGCTTGATGGCATAATTAAACACAAGTTTTTCAGTAAATGATGCAGCATGATACTATACATAAGACATATAGTTTGGACCATATAAAACTTCCAATACACTTTCAGATGTGTAAGCATAAGAAGTGACAACACAGGGCCTAAAGCATTATCCAGTTTTTAATACCATAATAAAGCACCACCAGAAGGTTGTGTCTGCTGTTTCAAGTCCTAACAGCATGCAAACCACGGGAAATACTGGTCAGCTTCAAGTAGAGGATTTCTCTAAAAACAAGGGGCTTTCCTTATGGTGTCTTGGGATGTCTTAAATGAACAATGGAGAGGTTCAAGTGGCAGCATCCTCTCCCTGCCTCCATCCTCCAAATCCCAGAAGTGGGAAGGCTCTAAAGTTCACAGTAAAATATAATTTCTGAATAATCTAAAAATTAAAGAACAGTAAAACAGGTCAGGAAAAAAAAAAAAAAGACAAAAGACAAAATGCAATTCATTTTTAGTAAACACATACCTTTTAATTCTCCCCAAATACATATGCTTAGAAATGAAACTGAAGTTGTTCATGCATCATTACTAAAAATAACAGTCAGAAATATGCTGCTGGGTACTGCTGGATATTCCTCTAAAAGGAAATAAGGTGTAATAAAATATATTATTTTTGTTTTAAACCTGAATTTCCTACTGAATGTGAATTGATCTGTTGTCCATCTAAATATCCACAAAATAGCCATGGAATTTTTAAAAAGTAAAGAAACAAACACAAAAAAACCCCATTAGCTAGTAAATAACTGAAATAAATAGGAGATTGTATATTACACAGTATATTGCTAAACTGATAACTGCAAGTAAACAAAAGGTTCTCTATTTTGTTTGCTTAATGAGCAGACTAAAAATAGCTGAACAGTGGCAAAAACTTTAAAGTCAGAGGGTGTTCACTCTGTCAGGAAATCACCTTACAACTATATGAGAAAATTAGTACCGCTACAAGAAATGTTTGTTTCAATATTCAGAGGAGTTAATGAATGTTAAGTGATCATGGTAGACAGTAGCAGTATGTAATTACATTTCTCAACACACCTTACCAAATCACTTCCAAGCTAAAAGAATCACATGTTCTATTAATTTCTATTGGTTATCAAACATCTGTAACCATCACCTCTAACAGGTGTTTGGTAATCTAACAGCTGCACAAAGTACTTAAAAAAAGAAAAGAGAAAGTGAAAAAAAAAAAAAAAGAAAAAAAAAGGGGGAGAGAGAGACAGGATCAGAATGTGCTTTCTGCAGCATCGTTATCAATCTCTCAGAGTACCACAACGCAGAACTAGTACCTAAATTCTGAAACACAACCTTACTCTGGGGGTTGGGAGTGCCTTTTATCTAGGGGAGATCACCATCAACATCCAGAGACTGGACACCAACAGAGAACATACTGGAGCTATATGAGGCTGCAAGGATGCTTTAAACATAAATGAGGGTTACAGCTGTAAGCACAGTTATCCAAACCAGCACCTACTAGCCCAGCCACCAGGGGATTGCTTATGTCCTCTCCTTTCTCATAGTATGCCTCTGCAACATTCTCATAACTCTGGTCCCTTCCTTTTCCATTCCCTCCCTTTCTTTTGGCACTTGCCTGGCTCTCTACTCATGACCCAGTCCATTTCCTAGCATGCTCTGGACTTCAGATATAGAATTTGATGCAGTAGGCATCAATTCCACACATCATCATTGTGCATCTGGAAAGAGACAGCAGGATGAACAGACTAATGCTTGCAGTGGGAAGTTCTTCAGAGTAGATTCAACTTTTTGTTGAAATCAGGTGAATTACAACTCTAAGTGCCCTGTGAGGAGTTTTGAAATAAATGACTTTCAGCAGACAGTTTGTACAGAGCCTCCTAGTGATTCTAAGGAGCAAAGTCTATGCAGTTGCATGTGCAAGAAACAGTCTGTAAAACTATCTCAAAATAAGGATGTTTCCATGAGTTTCTACTTAAAAGTAGAATGGATAGACCCAAACAAATATACTTAATTTTAATCTTTGTTCCTCCTGAACAAAATGTCAGTGCTGATGTAGCTTCTTCCTAACTGCTCAGGAATTGCATTGTAGACTGAGTTACTAGATTTATGCAGAGCTTCTACAGGAAGAGCTATCTTGAAAGTGAAATCCTTGTCATCAAATGATCTACTCTTGCCTGTCTTTAAAGGAAATCAAAACAAATCTAAAGATAGTTGATGGGGGGCTAGAAAACATATAGGGCCTGCAGTAGCAGTGCCACCATCTATAAGTCAGTCAATTTAGCAGCTACAGTGCCTGTGGTCTTTTCCGAAGTCATGAGGTACAAAGAAAGGAATGAGATGAATAAATTGGTCGCTATCTGATGACTGTACTGCTCAGAAGACATACACAATCAGAAAGCATACACAATTTTTATTGACAATTTACCCACAATTTGAAAACGCTGCTGGTGATAGATGGTGGCTGGAGCTAAGACTCTGCAGTCTGCTTGATCTGTGAGAGTAGTGAGAATCTTGCCCTAGGTGTTTGCTTGACATAGAAAAGCAAGTGCTGGTTGATTTGTTTATTCCCAAGATATAAATTCAGCTGTAAAACATACCCTTTTTGCCTTACATCCAGGCATTCCACAAGACTATTTGACTTAAGGTAGAAAGCAAAACACTTCAGAATATCTGTTTGCCAAAGTAGCTGTAACTGCATAAAAATACTAGAACTATGACAGCAGGATCTAGTCTGCAACCATCAGAAGTACCATCCACATGGATGAATCTTTAACAACAGTCTGGTCAAATCAGAACAGACTGGTTCCAGCCAGTTAAAAACAGAAGGTAAACCTTGGGAAGAGGTCGGTTTCAGTCCACAAAAATGCATCTGATATTTGTATAAACATAAGCATGTTTGCAGCACAGGGTAAAAAAGGCAACATTGACCCATGGTTCAGGCTTTTTCCATTGTCAAAGTGCTCTCAAGCCTGGCCATTGCTACCTCAGAGTCTAAAACCCACCACTGTGGCATCAGACCAGGCATATCGTAAGCCTAATACTTAACTACTATGTTGGACTAGTGTTTGATTTTTCACTGTTAAAAGGTCAGTCTTAAATGGAGTCAATCTCTCCAGGTATTCCCATCACAGCCATTGCCAACTCTACCCAAAAGAAGAGAATGCACCAACTTCCTTCTCCTCACTGAAGGAGGAGAAGCCTGGCTGAAGAAAGTAATGGGGACTGTTAGAGGGAACCATGATCTGCAGATCAGAAAGACTCTTAAGCACTCTACAGGTACTACAGATCTACAAAGCTCTCTCAAATTACAGCACTGAACATAGAGTGTGCAGATGATATTAAAAGCAGCATGGAAGTGCATCCAAATGAGAACTCCAGGTGGTAAGTGTGGTAACAAGTGGTTACTCCACTTGTCCCATGAGCAAACAGTAACACCTCTCATCACTTCAGCCACAGACTTAGCAGAATTACCAGTTGCTAGAATTGCCAAGTGCAAAGTCTGGTGCTTCTTAGGTTTGCCTCTGATGTCCAGGATGACTCACTTCAGACATATAGGTCCAAAGCCAGGACTGTAGGGATTAACAGAGTACTCACTTGAGATATAATTGTTATTGAAGCAATAACGACAAAAAGCCTCCACTGAATTTAGAAGGATGTTTTACAAAAAAAAAGAACCCCAACCTTGTAGTCCAGTAAGGATGTTGCACACACTAGATATGGAGACTGTTACCCGTCTGGGAAAACCAAAGGAATGGAGATCAGACAAATCAGTACAGTCATAAAGATGATATCTGTGACACAGCAGAAGATGTTCTCTGGCAAAGAATATTCCCATCCCAGCCAGCAGTTGAGATTAACTCTGACCATTTCTGGACACAAATCAAGCATGAGAGAGATGGGAACTACATATGTGCCCAATGGAATTAAGAAAAAAAAATAAAAATCTTTGATCTCAAGGGCCCAGATATACTTACATACACATATTGAGTGCACATATGAAAAAAGTGAAGGAGAAATCAGTTTTGTTGCAAAGAAAAACATGTTAGCTAAAAAAAAGAAAGGAGAACTGAAAAACTACCTGAAAATGCACTAAAAGGCATTCAGCCTTTTCTGACCTGACCAACCAAGTTTCTATGGTATGTTACTAATGGAAAAAATTACAGATATTCAGGTTTTATATACAAAGTGATAATGTGGTCCTATAAAGAAATATAAACCACGTCTCTCTATAAGGAAAATTATTTTCAGTTTCAATGTCTTTGTGAAATTAAGGTTCAATCAAAGGTTTTTATCCAACTCAAAGGGTTGTTATGTTTCTTTACAATCTCTCAGATTAGCAAAAACCCCAAAACTGTTATTTCTGACATGAAATGTCTGTACCTGGATGGACATAGAGGCAGAAATAGTCTGATCAGTGAGCAACTTCTGTAGTACTGAATAGGAGGCAATGTTATGTGCAACGCATAGCTGAGTGAATAGATGGAATTGATTTTATAAAGAGTTATAAACAAAACAGTCCAAAATATTAACCAATAAACACATGCCTGGGTGGAAATGTACTATTATAAAATTACTGGAAAGATCCTGAAACTGTTCAGGGGAGAAAAAAGTCCAATTTTCCACATAACCTGAGAGCACAGAGTTTTCAGATAATAAGATCCAAGGAACCTGTAAACCCAAGGCTCTAATTTTCTTATGGTGACTGTGTAATATTTTGCAAAGTAAAATTGACTGAGATGGAAGCTATTTTGCATGGTACAGTGGCGATGGCTAACAAATGAGAGTTTTGTGGGCTGAATGTTAGTCCCCTGCCTCATCTGCCACCCCTAATGACAGCAGCCACCTGCTGTTTTATTGTCACAGCTGGAGCCGGTTCACACTCCTTGGTGCTGAGCTCTGCCCATGAGCGCCAAGCTCTCGCCTCGCCTCATTACTTTGATGAACTTTTTATGGTCAGCACCCATGAAGACCTCATCTAGGACTATACAACCTAGATCGGCTTCAGGGAGTGCTTCCAGCTAGCATGAGGTGATAATACACAGTGACACCATGGCTGCGACTGCCTGTCACTTAGTCAAGTCGCTGTACTATACTGCTGGCTCTACAGGGCCCTCAACAGGTAAAATGCCATGAAATTCTCCTATATAATAAAGTTCTCTCTTTTTCACATTGCAATATAGAGATTATAGCCTACTAGCAAAATTTAGTTGTTCAAAGACAGATAGTAAAAAATAATAATAAATTTTAAAAATAAAATAAAAATTAAAAAAAAGAAGAAAAAGAA